>JAUZST010083332.1:0-20313 GCA_034779995.1 Parotocinclus haroldoi | reverse complement strand
GTGTGTGTGTGTGTGTGTGTGTGTGTGTGTGTGTGTGTGTGTGTGTGTGTGCGTGCGTGCGTGTGCGTGTGCGTGCGTGTGCGTGTGCGTGTGCGTGCGTGTGCGTGTGCGTGCGTGTGCGTGTGCGTGCGCCCGCCCTATGATGGATTGGCGCCCCATCTAGGGTTGTCCCTGCCCTTGTGCCCATAGTTGCCAGGTGGGCACCGGCTAGTCCGCAGCCATGTGTGAATGAAGAGGAACATAATGAATGAATGTTTATTTTGGAAGGCAGCGCTTATGCATATAATGGTGCTAACAGACAGTGGTTTTACAAACCGTTGTGTTTATGTTCTTGTTTAGTCGAATTAAGAACAAAAATAGAAAATGCTCTTTTAAAAAAAGAATTAAATGAATTAAACTGCTGTGTGACAGGGAAAGGATACATTCTGCTCAGCGATTTTCAAACATAAACTAAACGATCCAGTCACGAAACCACTCAAACTGAGACAATGGTATCTGATAACATGACAGAAAGTCAATTCGCGTTTTAAAGTCTTCCAAAATGGTACATTTCTATTTGATAGAGATATTTGTTGGTGTGGTTTTATATATTTAGACTACATATACTAACAAAAAATGATTGTGGTTATATTATCAAAGTTTTGTGAACAGTATATATGACCTTGCCAAACTATCATAATGCCTTATGCAATAATTGTGCAGTTATTGTACATGACACATGGATCACTCCATTTATTAAGAAGGTACCGTAAAAAGTGAGATCTTTGGGAATGGATATCCCACTTTGGTAGTGTACAAATTCCAAAGCTTGAGTAAGCATCATGCAGGTACAGAGTCCATTACGTCACATGGTTTTGTTCATGAAACATGTCAAACAGTCTTTGATAAAGCACATCACTTTTTTGCTGATCTTCAGCCTTTTGCTGATTAGAAAAACAATGGCAGACTGTAAGGAAAGTAACATTTTGTATAGAAGCAAAGATGTAGTACCCAACAGACCAAAATGAGCAACAAGTCTTTCTGCTATTTCATGGTAACACTACATTATATTATTTAAAAAATGACAGGAAAAAAACCATTTCAGCTCGTTACAATATGAGGTTACACAAATAAAAGTTAAATATGCTTTAACAGCGTATTAAAATTCAAAGTTGGTGCAAATGGTATTAGGATGGCCTTTGCACTCTGTTTTTCTGTTTAACCAGCACACCTACACACCTATTTGTAAATTTGTCAAAGGTGTCCTGTAATTTATCCAGATCTAGAAATAAGACAAAGAACCATGGACTGTGCCAAGAACCTTGGCAGCATGGAATCTTCCTGGTCATTATTACCAAATATATCAATAAGTTTTTAATCACCTCTATCTTAAGCAGCCACATGGAACAGGGCCTGAGATAAGGTCTGAATGGTTTAGTCCACCCTGGTAAATGTGTATATGACCCTGCAGCTATATAACCGACCGTCTCTGATTTGAAGCATTCCTACAGAGCTCTACTGTCTGAGACTCTTCAGCAGCTATGAATTATGATTATGGTAAAAACAAGCCTGAGCACCCTGATCCTATAAAGGCAGAGATTAAAGGTAGGTAAATATATATATATATATATTTACACGTGTGTGCGTGTGTGTATGTGTGTGTAACCAGTGATGGTATATCAGTTTGTGAACTCTATGATAAGTAGATAAAAGAGAACCTGATTTAAAAAGTGAGACATATATTACAGCACCATTGTGTGTACACACTACATACACGTACCTGACACTTTATTAGGTACACCAAGCTAGTAAAGGTTTGGATCTTGCCTTCAGAACTGCCATAATTCATCGTAGTACAGAGGGTGAGTCAAAGTCAGCCGATCACTACGTGGCTTGTTGTCCACAGTCCCGGTTTCCCTGGAATTTGGTTCTGACGGATGTAACAGTGTTGTGTGAAATTTTTTGTTTTTTTGGGTGTTGTATGTAGAAGTCTGTGTCTATGATACGGCTGCATTCCCTGGATATCACAGTTTTCAGTTTCCATCTTCAGTTACCTGTGATGAATAAAAAAAAGTGTTTACGTTTCTGTGTTGATAACCTTTGAACCACAAGAGATATAACCAATCTGATTGCGGCAATTGATTATTGAGACAATTCTGGTCTTGTTTGATATGCTACATGCACAGCTTCCCGTTGGAAAAAAACTTTCCCTTGATTCAATTCGATGGCTTTCAAGATGGCAGCCATGTTCCAGACTTAGCCTAAAAGATACACCCCTAACCCATTACTTGCTGGGGTCTTTTGACCCACCCTGAAGATTCAAAAAGATGCTGGATGCTCTTTCTTGTTGCAGATTTATCAGCTGCAAATCTCCCGTTCCACCACATTCCAAATGTGTTCTTTTGGCTCGCGTTCTGCCGACAGTGGAGAGCATATGAGCATTGTGAACTCATCATGTTCAAGAAACCAGTTTGATTAGATTTGAGCTTTGTGACAGGTGTGTTATTCTGCTGAAAGTAACTTTCAGAAGGTACACTGTGCTCATAAAAGGATGCTCCAGATCAGCAACAACACCCAGGCAGAAAATATCCCCCACACTGTTACACCAGCAGCAGCCTGAACCGTTGATACCAGGCAGGATACATCCTTGCTTTCAAGTTGTTTAGGCCAAATTCTGACCCATTTAGTTTGTATATACACAGATTTTTATTCTGACTGATTTGAATGTCGCAAAAGACAATTTTGGTGCGCTTGTGTGAAATGTAGCCTTAACACCCGGTGTGGTCTTCTGATGCTGTAGCCCATCTGCCTCAAGGCTCTTTTACATATCTTTTGCATAATCCAGGCCACTCTTCTCTGAGCTCTGGCATTAACCAGACATTTTTTGCCGAGTTCTGCCACTCAACAGATATTTTTTGGACCATTCTCTGTAAACCCTAGAAATGGCTTTGTGTAAACATCAGCAGTTTCTGAAACCACAGCAACCACACTTAAAGTCACTTTAATCAGCTTTTTTCCCCCATTCTTATCCTCGGTTTGAGCTTCAGCAGTTAATCCTGACCAATATCTTTATGTCTAAATGGTGTACTGCCATGCTGCTGTGTTCCTGCCATGTAACTGGCTAACTAATTATTTGAGATTAGAAGCAGTTGAACAGGTGTACCTGATAAAGTGAGGGTATAAATTCCCTTACACTTTCATTAACTGAGGGAATGGTGGAAATTTCACATAACCAAATAGGGAATGACTGTATTGTATTAGTTATATTACAACTGTATGCTTTTTACATGACTTACTGATATTCTCCAGGCTCTCTTCCGGACTGGCTGCAGGGTACTCTTGTGCGAAATGGCCCAGGTCTCTTTTCTGTCGGAGACACTTCTTACAACCATTGGTTTGATGGACTGGCACTCATGCACAGCTTCACAATCAAACATGGTAATTATACTGACTCTTAATGCATCAGTAAAAGTCAGTGATGGCTTCATAAAGAACTTGCTTAATGGTATTTACATTTTTAAAGCTTTTAACCCTTAGAAGTCTGGGCTGTGTTTTTCATTGAATTTTTCCTGTACTTAAAACTCGTTTATTTACCATAAACTTGTCTAATTCATAACATATATGATTAAACATAACCCCTTATCTCCTGGGATTTTTTTAGCACAACCATCGCATTTACTCACAATAGTGCAATGAAAACAAGAGAGCAGCAGCTCTGCAGACAGAAACGGTAACTTAGATAACCACTTAGAAATGATGGTGACCAGAACGGAGAAGCATCTCAGGTTCCACATCACATTGCTCCCTAAGGAGAATGAACCTTAACAACAGAACCATGTCTGGATCCATTTCGTGTCAACTAAGAACAAAAAGCTGAGGCTACAGTGGGCAGGAGGTCCAGCAACACCTACAGTTAAAGTTTGGCTGAACGTAGCCTTGCGTCAACAGTTCAGGATGGCAGTATACTGAATATCAATTCTGAGCAATGAAATAATTTTTGATTAAAATAAATGAAGAGTGTGTATTTAAATGTTTGCCATCACCCACTGGTAACTCTTATGCAAGACAAATATCAGAGTGGGATCTGATCCAAAATTTGTTTTAAGTGTGTCTGTTTCCTAATGCTTAGCAAATCTGCTTTGCAGGAGAGGTCACTTATAGAAGCAGATATCTCAGAGGTGATACATATAACAGCAACATGAAAGCCGAAAGAATTGTTGTGTCAGAGATGGGAACCATGGCATATCCACATCCATCAAAAAACATCGTAACCAAGTGAGCATAGTCGATCGTTTTGTAAGAGTACAAGGTCACAGAGAGTGCAACAGCTTATCTTTTGAATTCCAGAGTGATATCCTTTGTCAACCACACCATTCCAGACTTTACTGATAATTGTTCTGGTAACATCATTAAATATGGCAGTGATTACTACGCCACATCTGAGACCAACTATATTCGCAAAATTGATCCATTCACACTGGAGACTCAAGACAAGGTAAAGGAAACCTTCTTTGTTATTTCTGTTTTGTAATGGAATATATTTGAGAGCGCTTAATTGTACATTTAAAGCTCGATTTCCAACCCCCAAGTATCCAATTTCTATAACAAAAGACCCCAGGTTTCATTGGTTATAGCCCACTATGATGAAATCTGGAAAATAAAATTCTACATAGTGAGTGTGCATTAACGTAGTGTAACTGCTATAGTGTCTCTGGATGAGATTTGCCCAAAGGAGTTCAGATCCCTTTTTGAGCCTTGGTCCTCCTAAGGTTTCTGTCTTATCACATATGACTTAACTCATATTTTGTTTCTACCTGCACCTTGTAGTTCTGTTCTATCAATAATAATCTAAAATGTGTCTTTATGATTAATTATATGCTAAATTTGAGGCAGTTGATACAGTCTTACAATCCAAACAGTTGTGGTTTAAGGGCCTTGCTCAAGGACCGAACAATGGCAGCACGGCAGAGGTGGATTTTGAACCCTCAACCTTCTGCATCATAGTCCAGTACCTTAATCACTAAGCCACAAAACAAAAAGTTTACCTTTAGTCAGTTAGGAGACACACTTATTCAGAGTGACTTACAACTGATATAATCCAAGCTGGTCTGGGTTAATGGCAGCTTGGCGGAGGTGGGATTTGAACTCTGGAACTTCTGGTCCAAAGTCAAGTACCTTAAAAGCTAGAGTATCACAGTCCCGATGAGTTCAAGATTCTATTCTGCCATCCAGGTTGACTACAAGAAATATCTTGCTGTGAACCTTGTGATATCGCATCCTCACTATGACAAAGAAGGAAACGCGTACAACATGGGAACATCAATTGCCGACAAGGGCAAGTCTAAATATGTCCTGTTCAAGGTTCCTGCTGTGGGACAAAGTGAGTACGTAGTTGTTTTTTATAAATATGCATGTACCTCTGTCTGCTAATTGCAAATTGTAAGCCATTTTGTGAAAACCCTTTAGCGACTTCCGAATGGGCTCCAACCCTGAAGAATTCCGAGGTCCTGTGCACGATTCCCTGTCGGTCTGTCTTTAACCCAAGCTACTACCACAGCTTTGGCATGACTGAGAACTACTTCGTTTTCATTGAGCAACCCTTAAAGCTGGACATTTTAAAAATGGCGACTGCTTACCTGAGAGGAGTCAGCTGGTCCACCTGCCTGAAATTCCACCCTGAGGATGTAAGGATGAAGTCTGCTTTCTGTTGTATTTCTTTGCCACATTGTGTTTATTCATTTTTACTTCCGCAGCAGGTCCTAATTCACCTCATTGACCGAAACACAAAGGCTGAACTCGGACTCAAATACTACACAGACACAATGGTGGTATACCATCACATCAACGCTTTTGAGCAGGACGGGCATGTCATATGTGACGTGATTGCCTACGACGACAACAGCCTGTATGACATGTTTTACCTGGACAAACTGAAAGAGCAAGTTACACCTTTCACAAGCGATGCCTATCAGAAGCCTATGTACAAACGCTTTGTGTTGCCGCTTTCTGACAAGGTACTACAGCTCAGGTACTCCCGTAGTCTAATAATAAATTACAGACAAGGGAGCTGTAACATGGTTGTATTTTGTCTGTAGGGGGCTAAGACAGGCGAAAACCTTGTAAAGCTGACTTACACAACCGCAAGTGCTGTAAAAACAAAGGAGGGGAAGCTTTTCTGCCAGCCAGAGGTGTTTATTGAAGGTAACCTGGTTTTATTATAGTAATTAATGAGTAAAACATACTGTAGACGAGTTACTCTTTAACTTTTTTTTTCAACTGCGTAATATTAAATCATTTTAGCTTGCGCTCACATTCATTAGCAGTTTTAGTAGGTATATTTTACCATTGTGTCTTAGCGCTTCATGTGGCTACACCTAACTGGTGCAACAATGGAAAGAGATCACAGCTTACTACATATAAGATCGGTTTAAATTTAAATCCTTTTGATGAAGTTATTTATAGCTGTGGAATACCATGGTGAACTAGTGAAAAACTATTCCCTCTTGCCCATTACACTGTTTGTACTGGCAGCCAACATCAGTCCCATTACAAACCATCCATGGGTGAGAGAACTTTCATTTGTAAAGTGTCTATTAAATAAAATGCCTTACCTAAACCATTAAAATTTCCCAACGTTAGGGTCCTGTTCAGATCAGGGGTCAGGAAGTGCTGCCTATTGCTGCTGTGCTACTGTGATTTACTCTGAACTTTATATTCTGTTTGGCAACTGAACAGGCACTGAACTTCCCAGAATCAATTACAGCTACAATGGGCAGAAGCACCGATATGTATACATGACAAAGTCAGGATCCTCATTAGCTACAAGTGTGAGTAAACAGACCACAAATAATCTTAAATTCCTGGTATAAGTTGTATGACAGTAGGTCTGTCTGTGCAGATCATCAAGCTGGATGTTGAGTCAAAGCTGCAGGCTGAATGGACAGCGGAAAACTGTTCCCCCACTGAGGCTGTGTTTGTTCCCAGGCCTGGTGCAAGTGAAGAAGATGATGGTGAGCTGTCGTTCAAAATGCTCTGCATCTTTTATCGCTGTGTCTTAACCATCATCAGATTTGCCTAGAAATCCACATTTTCCAGCAACGCCAGCTTAACGTTTGTCTGCTGTTTAGGTGTAGTCCTGACTTCAGTCATAAACAGCAATCCTGAGGAGTCTGACTTTCTTCTGTTGCTTGACGGAAAGTCGTTTCAAGAGCTGGCGCGGGTAAACGTGAACGTGGAGGTGCATGTAGACATGCATGGATACTTTATACCTCAACCTGATGCTGAACCCTGAACACGTTCTCCCGTCTTGAAGATTTGGATCTGGGATTATGATTTAAACATTCTTGAGTAAATCAGTTTATATTATTATACACAGATTATATTGAATATACACAGTATGCTTAAACAAAAGAAAACAGTGGCATAACAGAGCCCGGGTGGCTCGGTACAAAGTCAATAACTTTATTCATTATCTTCCGCTTAATCCACACGGGGTCACAGGCCAACAGGAGGCCACCTGGCAACTCTGGGCGCAAGGTCAGAAACAACCCTAGATGGGGCGCCAATCCATCATAAGGCACACACACACACACACACAAAGCACACAGTCACACACAGGAACATGTACACTCTCTATGTCAGTGGGCCCCTATCCATGCCAGTACACGAGGAACGTGAGCAAAAAAAGGGGTATTTATTTACAATTATACTTATGAGTGATTCTTTCAGTCACCATCTGTATTGATGCATTTGGCCTACTTGTGCTCAAATAAATACCTAAAACATTAGGCTACATCTGGTTTGTGTACTAACGTTGATCCGTGGCACTCGTGCAAATTTTGATTTAAAAACATTTACTCGAACAGGAGAACAGGAGACAGCTGTATACTCAAAATCAAATCAAATAAGCTACATTACTTTTGTAATCAGGAGGTACAGTAGAAATGAACAGAAAAAATATTAATGTGAAAACATGGAGTTGTGCTGGTGCTGGTGCTTTTTACATCAAAGGCTTATGTTATCTTATCAATAGAGCCTGTGATAGTACAAAATGTCAACTGTCAAATTGTTCTTCAGCTTGCTTTAGCACACGCACCGAACCAAAAGGCTAACTTACTTTAATCTTAAGGTAAACAACTCACATTTAGGCAGTAACCAGTCAGCAGCTCTCTCTCTCTCTCTCTCTCTCTCGCAAACCAACATACCAACATAAGGGGGGGTCGGAGGGGGAAGCTCGACCTTGAATACTTGAACAACAATTCTTACCTTGTCTTTGCTCATCTCTAACATAACCTCTTGCTCATCTTCAGAAGAGCCGCCAGGACTGGCTACTGCTACTGCTGCTTCTGCTGCTGCACCAGCGCCACCGTTTGTTTCTGAAACTGGTTAATGCTGACAACTAATGTTAGCCGACTCATAATCGTCTTTATACTAACGACGTAAGCTAACGACTTCACGTGAGCAGCAGCTGTCTGGAGTAGACTACTTTAACTTTAATTGGACTTTGAATAACAAGCAAACTCGGTTCACCTTTGGGAAAGAAAGCTGTCAACAGCTGCCTCATTCTGCATTCTTTCTTTTTCCTTCCTTTCTTTCTTCTTTTGACAATCTGATTTCTGCTTTTGGTGCAGCATGATGTCTAGCCCCCAGGTCATTCAGTCTGGGCTCACTGACCTTGCACTTGTCGCTGGTAGCTATTGGGCGGACTAAACCATTTTGCGCCTCCAAGAGGGGGCCCCCAGAAAATCCAATATTTTATAGTTATTATATAGTTCATTCCCTCAGTTGATGTTATCAATATATTCGAAATATGAATTAATAAATCATTAATATGAGGGCCCAATTAAACACCAAAATAAAAACATCACCAAAAAAATCTGGATTTTTATGTTCCCCTCTCCCTACTCGGGCCCTGGGTAGTCAGGTCCACTTTTCCCCCCACTACCATGCCAATAGTCACACACTACGGGCCACTTTTAGAGACATTAATTAACCCAACACACATGTATTTGAACTGTGGGAGGAAACTGGAGTACCTGGATTAAACAGGAAGACACAAGGAAGAACCAGGCCGCTCCACCCTGGGATGGAACCCGGAACCTTCTTGCTGTCTGGCAGCCATGCTATCCACGAAGCCACCGTGCTTTAAACTTAAAATTTAAGCATTAACCAGCTTAACCCAACTTAAACCAACGTGGAACATGGCATCACTGATCAGTTCATTGATAGAAAATGAGGGATGTGGCAATTCTGAGCGACTCTCATTTTCCGTCTGCCCACATACATCGTGCATTGACGGCTACTTGCGGATCGTACGATCATACAAGCATCCAAAACACAACATGTTCTCTTATTTTAAACGGGAAATACAAATACTTGGGTGTACACATACTTTTGGTCACATAGTGTACATTCCAGTCGAAATGAAATAAAATGGACCGTGAATAAAGCCTCAAGACACATAATACAATGACATCTGGGTGAAGATCGTTTGGTTTTACAGCACGTCAGTGTAAGCCATCTCACACTAGATAGTGCACCTAGATAGGGAGGGAGGATCGATTGGAGTGCAGGCCTTCAAAATGACCTCATATTTAAGCGACAGGATAATGCGGGCATGACTTTACTCAGACTTTATTTCTAAGGCTTTCTGTAGCTATTACATATTTTGTTGTGGTGAGAAAAATCAGCCGACAGATCCGAGATGTCTCTGCACAGATTATTAAGATGCAAAGTAAGGCTTTGACGCTTGTTTCTTGCTTGACATTTGTTGCATATTTTAGTAAGCTAGGTTGCTATCAGTACTGTAACTGAGTAATATTGTCATAGACAGGAACAGTATTGTAATGCATCATGTTATTATTATAACTGCAGCATATTACATGTTGTGTTATACACTCGCCGGTCACTTTATTAGGTACACCTTGCTAGTAGAGGTTTGGACCTCGTTTTATTTTCGGATCTGCCCGGATTCTTCATGTCATCGGTTTAACATGGTCCTGGAGACATTCCTTATGGATGTTGGTCCACGTGATATTATTACGTAGTTGCTGCAGATTTGTCCCATGCCTACCCCTTATGCATATTCTCTTGTCCCACCACATCCACATGGGATTTTTCATCCCAATGAGATAACGCCAGTTAGTTAATCAGGTAGGTTATATAAGAGGTTAAGCAACAGAGCTGCTGTATCACACACAGTATATGTTGCTCTAATGCTTAAGTACAGGCTGAGAAGCCAGAACACAAAAAATCTGCAAGCAGAAAGATCTCAGTGTGTTAAAACCTTTTCCAAACAATAAGGTTTATTTCCAGTCAGCAGTGGTTAATAGCTACTGGCCATGATATGAGGAAAGACAAACCATGGATCGGTGACAGGATGCTGGGTGCGTTTGTTCCCAAGAGCATTTGAGGCTATCCTGTATGATTCTGACTGACTAAAGGGCAATAGAACAGAATAAATTGCGACTTTGAAGCAATAGATGAAGGTTTCAGACATGAACTAGATGTATATTAGACAGTTTTATTTCCCGTTATATTTCTGAAGTCCTCAGGCGTTTGAGCGAACAGACGATCGGATGGGTTGTTAAAAGTATGTACCTGCATGATGAGTATTGCGTGAATATCGGGTGATAAATAGTGCGGTTTCTTTGCATGCTCAGTCTTGCAACTATCTGCTCTAATATGGTTGTTACAATTTGAGTCTGAGTGTGATCCTGTAACCTTGATTTTTTTATTTATTTATTTATTTTTGTCATTGGCACATGCAGGCGTTGTGGTGTAGACATACATCACGGTCCTTTTCCACCGCTACAGAAGCAGAGATCCGGATTACTAAAATACTAAAAGAGAAGTTTCCTCTGGCCTCGTCGCTCAAAGTTGTGGACATATCAGGTGAGCTTTAGGACTCTGAAACTCATTCGATACGGTTTGGCTGCATGTTCTGAGTTTCACTTGTTTCTTTTAGGGGGCTGTGGCGCTATGTATGAAATACACATCGAGTCTGATGACTTCAGAGGGAAAAGAACGGTACAGCAACACCAGTTAGTTAATCAGGTAGGTTATATAAGAGGTTAAGCAACAGAGCTGCTGTATCACACACAGTATATGTTGATCTAATGCTTAAGTACAGGCTGAAACATCAGAAAACTGCAAGCATAAAGATCTCCATGGGTTGAAGGCTTTTCTAAACACCAAGATTTATTGGGTGCTCCCAGTTAGCAGTGGTGATATAGAACAACAGTGGTGTTGTTCTATGTAGCACCTTTGGTCCTGGAGGAACGTTGTTTCGTTTCACTGTTTACTGTACTGTATATGGTTGAAATGACAATAAAGACTACTTGACTTGACTTGACTTGAATAGCTACTGGCCGTGATCAAAGGAAAGGATCGGTGACAGGAGGCTGGGTACCCATTTGTTTCCAAGAGCATTTGAGGCTATCCTGTATGATTCTGACTCACAAAATGGCAATAGAACAGATTTAATTAGGATTTTGAAGCAATAGATGAAGGTTGTCTGGTTCAGTGAGTCTCATTATCACATGGATGACTAGGTGCTTAATTTACCTAGGATAAGTGATAACATTAGGACGCTCTGCAAGAAGACTAGCTAGTAAATTTATTTTAAAGTATAATTTAATTAAAGTATATTTTAAAAAAATCTATTTGAATGTTATTTTATCTTATTATATATCACATGCTACACTTTGTTGTGTAAGAGGATCCACTGTCAGTCTATAAAAATTATAATACACAAGATCAATAATATATTTAACGATCATTATGAGATTCTCATTTACAGGCAGAAACAACATAATAAAAACTCTGTTTATCATAATCTGCTTTTGAGAATACACGCCAGGAAACAATGATGAAGTTACTGCATTTGGTGGATGTCCACCCTCCTCTTTTACTTCATAGCAAGTAAACCATTCGCAGATGTGACATCGGAGCCCAAGTTGTGACTTTCAGCTAAATATTTTGGGTTTGTAACGGACACCTCAAAATCAAGCTATTTGTGTTATTGATAAAAAAAAATTTCCAACTCAAACATAGAGGAAATGTAATATGTAATTCCTAAAACTAGTTAACAGAAAAAACGCTAGGCCAAACAAGAGAGTTGTCAATATAAACAATGTATATGATTTTTAAAAAATCAAGATGAAAATCCAACACAGAGTGGCCAAAGACTTATTCCCTGTGAGCTATAGCATTTGCTTATTAATCTTTTTATGCATGTACTGTTGATACAAGACCTTAATAATGGTACTGTGAAGGCCTAGTGGTTAATATACTGGACTGTGGACTAGACGGTCTAAGGTTCGGATCCCATCTCTGGCAAGCCATCCCTGTTGGGTCCTTAAGTTAAATTTCTTGGATTGTACTGTATTAATGGTAATCACTATACAGAAGAGTTAAATAACATCAATATAAATAATAAATTAACTCTAAATGTAATAATCTTTTAATAATTATTAAATAATAATAATTTAATAATAACAAAATTCTGCACTACCTAATCGTGCCGTTCATCGACTTGCTTGAAGTTTATCATGTGCTTTAGTGTTTTGATAAATCCTGCCAAACACCTTGTGTGACCATGCCGTGCCTTGTATAAGAGTTCAGCTCCGCCCCTTTTATCCCCATTTTATAGTGTTATAACCATTGATTAAAACTGATTTCACGGGAATCTTATGTCACTGTTCTACACAGAAAAGGCCATTTGCAGAAGAAATTCAAATTAAAAATCTGCATATCGTGCAATTAATTAAGAAATCAAAATTTCAAGTAGAATAATAGGAAATCAATGATGTTCCTAATGCATTTGGGTTGGTTATCATTTTACTGGTGAATGATAAGGAAACAGTTATATGTTGTAAGATTGCAATCAGTGCCTTGTTTTATAGCTTAAGGACATTATTTATTTGTAAATCAAATTTAGGTCATCCTTTAGAAATTAAACATCGCAATCAGTCAACAGTGGTAATAATAATCGAAATAAGACTTTTATATGTGCTTTATATAGTTCAAAGATTGGAATACTTAATACTTAGACTTTGCTGTCTATTTCAATTAAACTCCATCAAAGATTTTCCAAATAGTTTGTATTCTGGAGACATGCTGTAGAATAGCACACAAGCTTATGATTTGAGACACAGCTAAAATGTTTCTGAATCGCAATGCAGTGAATCAAATTCACCTTGCTATTTGAGAAATAAGCCTGAACAGCAAAACAGTGTTGATCTGCTCTGGATGGAGAGATAACTAATTAAAGATCTGTGGCAACCATTGTAACAGAAGCCTGCTCTATTTGTAAGAGCCTTTTGACCACTTACTCATTGTTTTATAAGTATATTGATTGTTCATGGCAAATACGGGATCCATAAGAAGGTGCACTGAATGGTCACTAACTCCTCCCCCATATATTCATGTATTACGGCCCTCAGTTAATGAATTCGACTGGGTTTTTTTCTCACTTATCTACACAAAGTAGGTCATATTGAGATCCTATGAGATGGAGTATGAAGCATGAAAGTCATAATTGTCTGCTTACTTAGTCAGATCTGACAAGCTAATATTCTCGATCAGATTAAAGACTGAGACTAACCCATTTCTATCAATGATTTGTGCTTTTACAGAATGTGATTTGATTGCTTCTTGGTCTTCATCCTGTTTGCTTGGGTGTGTTTTAAAAAATTAATTTTAATAAAATTCCTATTGCATAATACACACGTGAGTGCCCCACTGGGGCAATGGATATTAGCAGAAGTGTGGATTTGAGTCCTAAAGTTGAACCTTGACTACCATTGATTGAAAAAGGGCTTGGGCTTTAACACTTGAAAAGACTTGAAAGCATCCACAATCTCATTTTTTTAAACATAACAATGTATTTTTAAGTGTTAGTTTAATATTAAGTCGGGTATCTGAGCCGTACTTATTCGTACATCGCACTGAATCACTGTAACCAGAGTATGAGTACTCATTTAACAGACTTTTTACTGAGAAGCATCATGAATATGGTTTCAGTAAGAATTTGGACTGAAGTCATTAAATAAGTGGTACTGGTACTTATCACAGTCTGCTATATTAGCGTTACAAGAACAGATTTTGAGGTTTCATTACAGTTCTTTAAGGAGAAGGAATATTTCACGGACCCGGTGCATCGCAGGTTTTCAAAAAATATTTATGGAAAAAACATATCGTGGATTTTGGCTGTTCCACTGGTTTTTGCGGAGCTTTTAAAAAAAAAAAAAAAAAAAAAAAAAAAAAAATATATATATATATATATATATATATTAAAATATTATTTCTAACAATAAAGGAATGTTCTAAATGATAAAATATGAGGATTTACAGTAAATGGCTGTTGTATCTACTGGGTGTGTAGGATATGATGTGCTGTAAGCTCGGTACGAACGGAGCATGTGTGATAGGAGAGTGATGTATGGTGTGTTAAGTAAAGAGAACGTTCCATTACTTGAGCGTGTTGCTTGATTATTAGACAGTTAAAACACTACAATAGCGTATTTACTCAGCGGATGAATACTCACCAAAAACGAGAAGTAAGACCAGAGCATCGGCCACTTGAGTCTCTACTTGCCGACATGACAGGTGTTGTGTTTGCTGTTTGTGAAAGTTTCATTATAGACCAAATTCATTCAAGCCCTACGATGCCACCCAAAGGTTCTGCAAGTTCTATGACTAAAATACTGTAGAAATACTTCAATAAATATAGCGCCCCTATTTCGCGGATTTTCATTTATCGCGAGCGGTCCTGGAACGTAACCTCCCGATAAACGAGGGAGCGCTGTATATGCTGACTGTAATCATCTTTAAAGACACTAAACACGCTCAAACTACACCATTTGGTGACTTAAATAGGACTTGGTTGGGCATTGTTTTTATTTTTTTTAAAAGATTTTTTACATTCATGACATTTAGCAGACGCCCGTATCCAGAGCGACTTGCAACTTATACAGTCTTACAATTCAAACAATGGTGGGTTAAGGGCCTTGCTTAAGGACCCAACTGTGGCAGCTTTGGCAGAGGTCCATGAGGTCCTGAGTCCAGTAACCACTAGGCAACCACAGTCCTTGGGCCTTGACTTACTCATTGTTCCCTTGACTCGGCACTTGATACTTGTTACTTGCAACTCAGTGACTTGTTGTTGGTTATTAGTGCTGTCACTTCACAGTTCCAGAGATCCCTGGTCCGATTCCCATACCGTTTGTGTTGTGTGCCTGGCCAGCTTCATCCCAAATTCCAAAGACGTGATAGATCAGCTCGTGTCTCTAAGAGTGTCCAGTGTGAACAAGTCTGTGTGTGAATGGATAATGGCCCCGGACCCTTGCAACCCTGAGTTGGTTGAAATGGGTAGATTAAAGCTAGTATTCGTTCACTTCTATTCATTTAGAAGTTGTGTACGTGCCAGATAACGAACTTTATAGGTATTTATAGGTATAGGTATATGTTATATGTAACGTCTTCCTTTTCCGATAGTCAGTTTGCAGTCCTTGAGATTTTATTGTTGCATTTATTACTTTACAATCAGTGTCATTGCTTCATTTATTGGAATTGCTTGCCATTGCTGGTTCTTGATGCAGATAAGTGTATTTGTACAGTTGTAAATAATGTATTATTGCTCAACAGGCACTCAAAGAGGAGATTAAAGGAATGCACGGGCTGCGTATATTCACCGATGTGCCAAAGTAGTAGATCTGCGATCATTACATCTACACAATGATATTTTTTTTCTGCCACTCAGCAGTTAAACATGTATAATGTTACATGCTGTGTAAAGATTTTATCAAAGAAGTTCACTATGGCTATTCAACATTCTACTGAAGTACTTCCAAAAGTTACATTACGCACAAACTCTGACTTTTTTATGCTGTAATACGCACAAAATTTATCTACAGCACCACAACTGTCACGTAAACAACAGAGGACCTGGAAAAACATCACAGATTCTGGTGTTGATTGTTTTTGAATTGAGAGCTCCTTAGCACTATTATTATTTATAACACTTGTCTTTGCTGTGATTGTATGGAACTGAAGTGAAGCCAATAAATCATATATATTACGGTCTGTTGTGTTTCTTTATATATATAATACTGTTGTGTTTCTTTGTGAGACTGTTTATAGTTTTATAACTTGGTAGACTACTGAATTTCAGGAGTCTAAACACAAGTGGGATCATGTGATTTTATAGTTAAAATAGTTTATTGATAATTCCTGTGTTCATTGTTTGTAAAATGATATTTGAAGTAGAATACTTTTTTTAGTACTTGTATTTAAGTACACATTGCTTTGCGCTATTTCTGCATGATTAGCCAGAATGTAAAAAAGCACAGGAATTGCAAATTATGCCGTACGATAATATTCTTGTTCATATTATGTTCTTTACACTTCCAGAAGTGTTTGGAATAAGAGAGGTCATTTTACCTGCACCCTAAGTAAGTATATTTTGAATGTAGTTTGTTAATAATCTATGTACACGGCTCACAAACATTAGGGGATACTTCAAAATACAAACTCCTATCATTAAAAATCCCCTAATGTTTGTGAGGAGTGTAATATGCAGTTTGTATCACAGCCACATTAGCAGGATGGTAAGCTAACTGCTTATAAACTAAACTGAATTATTTAATGGAACTCTATAAGGATCCAGTATCACGATCTTGCTTTACATTTTTAATTCCATTTATTTAATATTAGATAAAGGTAAATATGTCATTCCTGTTAAAAGTATAGCTGACATTTTGGACAATGCATGCTTGATTTGAATTGATATGATGGGCAGTGTCAACATTTACTTTTATGTAATTTAGTAGACGGCCTTATCCAGAGCAACTTACAATTAATACAGTCTTACAATCCAAGTAATTGTGCCTTAGTTGGGCCCCTGAGCAAGGCCCTTGTGACAGAGGTGCGATTTGAACCCTGGACCTTCTTGTCCATAGTCCAGTACCACAGGTCATCAGCGTGGGATGTTGTTATGGTGGCATATGGGTCAACTTGGTAATCATGCAAAGTTTACCAGCAGCTAATCCCAAATCTAACCAGTATTATTACCATATTATCCACTAGTTTTCTGGATTTGCTTTCTGATTAAATCCATTGATTGTGCTCTATGCCCTTAAATCTCTAACATACTCGAGACATATCTCGAGTATCTGTCTGTTTGGTAATTATAACAAATTCCTTTGTACTGTCTTTCTGGTCCCCTTATCTACTTGAGCCCATGTAATCACTCCACAACCACTGTACCACTGAGTCTTCACACGTACCACTCCCTGGTCTGTGAAAAATTAGATATAGCTATACAACTAGAAACTAGCTGTTGATGGCTCGTTTTGTTATCCTTGTAGCAAATAAAACCTGAGACTTAACGATATTCCCAGGAAAAATGCACAGTGTTTAATAGTAGTAGTAGTTTAATCATCAAACGAAAAAAGGCAAAGGTGTTTGGATGGTTTTATGCTGGTCAGGTACCAAAATTGGTTCCATGTTCCAAACACAATAATTAACATTGCTGGCAGGTTAAAGGATGCTGTATCAAAATGTTGTCAAATTATTTGTTTCTACGCTGGCTTGGTCAATCAAACCTTTATTTTGGGTGTAATATCCACTTTCGAGGTTTAAGCAATGAATGAAAATATTACCACTAGGTGTCAGCCCTGTCTTAAAAAACAGATGTGTTTTGTATGCAAGCGTGCTGATTATCGAGCAAGACAATTTGAGTTCCATGTTCCATATTGTCCAATTTGGTTTATGCTGGTTAGTTTTCGTTTAGCTTGAGACCTTAAATGGTCTTGCTGGAAAAGTTCAACCCTACTGAAAAAAACAGATCAGCATGATGCTGCTGACGGTGACGGATGGTGACCAGCGTTTATGTGTTTTGAACGTTTTTTCTGGGGATGCTGGTCTTTGCTGGGGGTGTTGGTGACCAGCCCATGCTGGTCTATGCTAGTTCTTGGATGGTTGTGACCAATACATGCTGGTTTTTTTCTGAGTATGCTGTTTGAACAACAAAACCAGGAAGATCATACTGGGCAACCAGCTTTGCCAGCAAGGTTATGCTGGTCAACCAGCAAAACCAGAATGGATTTGATGCTGGTCAATGCTTGTTTTTCTTCAGCAGGGAAAACAAAACGTATGTTGGGCTTGCTAGTTTTCTATCAGGAAGGTTTTTGTTCATTGTAAGGTCCAGCATGAAACCTGTTTTCTTAAGTGTGTTATAGACTTTAAATAAAAGTGTCAACGATTGTTACCCTTTTATATTTGTTATGCAAGTTCATGGTTACAGCTTTTTCACTAATAATACAGAAGACTGCATCTGATAGTTAAGGGTTGGCTTAGTGTTTCGCACGCCCTTCCTGATAATGAACACCTACTCACTTTCCATAGCTGCTTAATATAATACAGATTTGGGGTTGGGTCTATGTGACATGAAGCGCAGACTGTAGGTGCTCACATTTTACAGAATACAAAATGTGTTTCACTTTGGAAAAAGGTAATTGTGGGAAACTGTATCAAACTTTGCTGCAGAACACTTCAATTTCTGAAATGTTCTGTCTATTATCGTTATAACTTTCCTATTGTACCAAAAATGCCACTGATTCCAGTGTGAGGTTAAATAAGAAGTTATACAAACAAAATAAACAAATATCATTAAGCCACCTTGCTTGCATGGCATATTTGCAAATTGTTGATAATATTTAAGTCTGAGGACAGTGTACTGTAGGTCAGACCAAAACCTTCATATTTGTGTTCTGACTTTTCCCATAGGTTCATTTCAAGTAAGCCTTTCCTGTCCAACCTCTTTTCAGCTTCAGTATATCTACTGACTGTAGGACTGTAGGATTTATTAGTCTAAGTTTCAGAGTAACTATACAGAACAACACTCTTCTTAGGTAATCAATGCTCAGTTATTAAATTCTTATCCTGAGCATTTATAAGCGATTCAGTCTCACAAGGTACAACCTAAGCAATTATGGGTTAATGGCCTTGCTACCTTCTGATCAGTGGTCCAGTATATTTAGCTAACACGCCACACAAATTGTTTGATTATGGACTGAGCATTCGGATATACCATAAACCAACTGTTTTTGATGCAGGCATCTCCGGTGGTTCTGATGAATCATCCCAAAGATCTCTGGACCTTTGAAGAAAGGGTGCAAACCACTTGTATCAGTGTGCAACCATGCATATATGGTTTTTCTCACTTTAGTTGATATTAAAAGAAAGGCTGTTTAATAAACTGTTTAATTACAGCGCATGCAATTTATCACGATCGATCGTGTGTGCAGTGGCGCTCCGTACGAATTTTACGGTATTTTTTAATCAGTGTACCGTAAATCTTATAAAAGCTCGATGCAGGACGCTGTTGTATAGGCAGAGTGAAGTAGAGCAGCCCGGCTAGAGGAGCATCACAGGACCGTTAGGTCTCAGTTATTCAGTGGTCTGTGTAGGAAAACCGTAGAGATGGCGAAGGAAGGAACGGAGACTGCGGAGGAAACCGAGCAGATGATCGAGAAAAACGGAGCCAAAGAACCGGAGAGCTCCGTCACTGCGGCGGATTCGAAGGAAATGCGCGCGGTGCTGCTTTCGGGTTTTGGAGGGTTGAACAAACTCAAAGTGACCAAGAAAGCCATGCCAGAGGCTCAAGCTGGAGAAGTCAAAATCCGAGTCAAAGCATGGTACAGATTTGTTTTAATTTCTAGGCCTTTTATATCCTAATGTTTGGATATGTGACACGGCTGAATGCTCAAGCAACACGTTGCAGTATAAAGTGCTAAGAAAACAGGTGCTTGGTAATATGTGAGAATATGCCTGTATTTATTTATTAATAGAGTTTTCATTGTTAAATCCAGGTATATACACAATGTAGAATATTCTTTAATGGATTTGCATTAACAGCTGTAGTGCGTAGCTGTAAGAGAAATGGTATAATGGTATAAATAAATCCCTATCCATTCACCTCGGTTATGTAATGGATACTTTAAGAAACGCGATAAAGTTATTTTGACAATATAATAATCGTGATTATTGATTTTTCCAGCGGGTTGAATTTTCTGGATCTTATGGTGCGCCAAGGAAATATTGATAATCCTCCGAAAACCCCTCTGGTGCCTGGATTTGAATGTTCTGGAATAGTGGAAGCTGTGGGGGAAAACGTTGAAGGCTTTGAGGTACGTGGCTTTGTAACAAACACACACACACACACACACACACACACACACACACACACACACACACACACACACACCACACCTCACAGTTTCCCCACAATACTCACCAAAATATGGTGAGGGAGGATTATATATCATACCA
>JAUZST010083311.1:0-20317 GCA_034779995.1 Parotocinclus haroldoi | reverse complement strand
TATAAAATCTATCCATTATATTCCATCCACTATATATATATATATATATATATATACATGGTGAATTGGTAACGGTGCTGGCAGGAACAACCCTAAACGTACTCACACACTAAGGGCCACTTTCCCAATTAACCTAGCACGGATGTTTTGGACTGTGGGAGGAAACTAGAGAACCCAAAGTAAACCCACACAGACATGGGGAGGACATGCAGTCTCCACACAGAAAGAACCCAGGCCGATTCCGCCTTCTGCCCTGCGACCTTCTTGCTGTGAGGCAGTGGTGCTACCCACCATGCTGATTTTAAATCTCCCCTATTATAGCTCCTTTGTTGTCCCCTTCAATAACTGCTTCTTGTACTGTTATTGTACTACTGAAACTATGCCCTTGACTGGTATTAATTTTTTATTACGAAGACGACCTAATACTTAAATATATTTAAAAGCAAGTACTATTGTGCTTTTACTCAGGAACAAACTTAAAACATCGGATCTTTCCTTTCAGTTTATAAATACTACCTGTACGTTTACTCAAGAAAATGTTCTATGTGCTTCGGTCCACCACTGCTGTTTAAAGTCTAGAAATGTAACTCACCTTGCGCTCTTGCCGTGTCACTTTTTCCTGTAGCTTCCCATCAATATAAGCGGTTAACAGGGACCCACTGTCAGGCAGCTCCGACTGTGCTTCGGAGGAAACCTAAAATAGACCAGCAACAAAATTACACATGGCAACCACAGAAATTAAAAAAAGGTATCGATAAAGGAGAAACTCACCAAAATGAATCAGACTTACGGATAGATGCGGCGCCATCCATTTACCTTCAGTTAAAAACTTTAACATGCTAACGAATCAATTAACTCTAAAAACGCAGTAATATATTATTCGTATAGATTGCTCCCAACCTAGACTTTAAGACTAATACTCTAAAGACGTAGCGTTTTGCGACCAACTCGTTGGTCGTCCCTCTAACTTGAAGCGGATGGAGTGGGTGTGGCTAGCAATAGGGCGGTCCTCAAAGAGGCAGAAGCCGCTGCAAAGACCAGGGTTTAATTATTATACATGTTCAAATCAGCTAACAAATACCGTACATGCTCACGCATCAGTCATGCCCCTCGAGCTGCCAAACCTCTCTGAAAGTGTTCAGAAGTAGATCATGTGCAAGGTGAGGCCTTTATTGATCACTTGTTTTTTCCAGATCCCGCAGATGCTCGATCTGTGAACGGATTGGGGAATTTGGAGGCCAAGTCAACAGCTTGAACTCAGTCATGTTCGTCAAACCATGGAGGTCACCTGATTCAGATATCCTGGCTCAATCCAATCACTGAATGTGGGTTTGCTCGTCCTTGATGAGTCTGTGTAGGCTTACTCTGCCTACTCCCAACATCCCAAAGAAATGTGTTTGGTAACTTTGTTGCTCTAAAGTGCCAAGGGTCTAATGTGACTGACTTGTATTGATGTAACTTTGTTTATGTCGCAAACAGTCACTGAAGATGTTGAATAAAACAAACAAGCAAAACTATTTTTAAAAAACCTTTGTCGTATAAATTATCCTGCTGAAAGAGGCCGCTGCCATTAGGGAGTTTAGCTGCCACATGGGGGTGTACAACATTTAGGTAGGTGATAGATGTCAAAGTAACATTCACATGACTGACAGGACAAAGTTTCTTAGCAAAACCCTGCCCAAAGCATCACATTGTCAATGTTATTCATTCATTTTACTCATCCCTGCTTGCTTGTTCCATTGTCTTAATTTGAAAAGGGAAGCTAAAAAAAAGCATGGACATTACAACACCATGTACTTTCAGTAAAATTACACATAATGAGAAGTTAACAATGTATGCGTATACAATTACACAGTTCTGAAAGCTGTAACAATAACCCATGAAATGGTCATTCCTTCCAAGAGGAAGTTCTGATAGTGAGTCATCTTTTACCTCTTAAATATGACAAATGTTTTGAGTTTTTTTTTTTTTTGGTTGACTGAGGAGCAAGATGAGTAAATCTTAACTGGTCCAAATGGACAGGGGCTGCCTAGGTGTAGAGTGGTCAGAATACTCATCATGCTAACCGTAGTCCACTGTCGTTTTTGTTTGATCTCTAAAAATGTGCAGAAATATACTGCTCACAAAAATTAGGAGATGAAGTATAATTTTACCCTGCAAAAGTTGTGATAACTGTAGTACGGCTGCGAGCTGTGAGTATATGAACAGAATCATCTGAACCTGAAATGAGTTGGTCATGAAACTGTAACCAACAATTCCACAAGTTAAATCCTGGTTCTGCTTTTTGTGTATGTCATATTATCTGTTGTATTAATACTGTTCTTCACTCTAAAGAAGTGTGCAGTATCAGGAACTGTGGGACTCTAGCCTACCGGTTAAGGTACTGACCCAAGGACAAGAAAGTTTAATTTTCAAATCCCACATCTGCCAAACTGCCGCTGCTGGGTTCTTGAGCAAGACTCTTGACCCACAACAACTTGAACAGTAAGTTATTTAAATAATAGTTTATTTTAGATAAAGGCGTCTGCTAAATACCTGGATGTAAAACTTCAACGGAGCCCTGGAGATAAACAGGTGTTTTATATGATTTAAAGCCTGGGGCTTTATGTAGCCTCAGAAACTCCAGTTGTGCTAAAGATCATGGCAATGTCGAATTCTCGCAAAAGACTGAATAATGCATTGAAAAATCTATAGTTTTAAACTACTTTTGCCTTGAAATAAAAAGTGGCAATCTTGCGTACTGCAACTCCTCCCCCTGCTGTTTTAATTCGGAATAACACGTCTTTCAAACTGTTAGACGTACATCGTAAGCATCGAACATTATTAAACATCATTTGATTTATCATTTGATCGTTCTACATAATCAGATTTGCCCAATATTCCCTTACTTTCTTCCATCTGATTTTATTCTAATTATAAAAACATTTTCTGTATAGACAAATTCAGGTTGATGAACAATGCACACAACTTTTATATTCCTGGTATATTAAGGCAGATTTGTTACAATCAGTGTTTTTAAGACATGTGCATAACATTTCACTCAAAATCTTCAAATGACACTTTCAAGTGACCAGATGTTTTTGTGAATAAAGCGTTCTGGTATTACGATCAAAATAACCCACTCTTCTTCTCAGAGTTAAAAATTAGTAAATACAAAACCAGCAAAGAAAAACTATTCAATTATAAATCATACATAACGACAACAAAACATTTATCATGCAGGTAATTTTAACAAAACAAATATTTTCCATTAGTAAAGACATCTCAGGTTCAATTGCCATCCACTTTTTCTGATGAGGGCTGTGCTAGTCAAGATATGTCTAGTTTAATAACCAAACCCAGTCCTCTTAAATATTTTATCAACCATACTGTGGGGCCAAGAGTCTGAAACCACTCATTAAAATGATTGTTTTGCATTTGAACCCTAATTTAGTACAGCCGTCTCCAATGCAAAGCGAATATTCAGCATAACAATATATGTACCCAACAATCTAGAAGTCATGGGCTTTCCTTCAGTCCTCTGACATAAACATCACTGATGACTGCATTAATTCAGCTTTGCATTCCTATTGCTATACTGATTATACGCTGCTCACAAAAATTAGGGGATATTTCAAACTGACTATGAAGTAATTAAAAAAAAGAAGCATTCCATTTATTCCATTAAACACAATCATCAGAAAAGCAAATGAAAAGTCTCAAAGAAAGTTGTTGGATTACGCAAATGAGATGCAAACTCACAAATTATGGTAATTAGGTAGTAAGTGATATATTCAGAAGGTGAATAGAAGCATGTTAAACTGGATGAGAGTGCCCCCACATTGACTGTTCAGTAGGGTGTATGGTCACCCAAAAGTGCCAAAACACACTGACAGTGATGGGGCATGAACAGGATCAGATTGTCCAGCAGTTCCTGTGGGATCCTTATCGTATTTATTTTGAAAAATCCCCTCATTTTTGTGTGGAGTGCATATAAATTTGTAATGAAAACACATTAATTCAATACATAGGCTCTCAGACTCTTGGAGCCCACCGTAGATAATATAAAGCAACAATCTGTTTCATACTAGAACAAGTATAAAATAACAATGCTTCAAAAGACCCAGTCATCTTTCTGAATAAATAAATCCCAGTATTTGTCCATCATGTAGCAAGGAAGCAACTCTTCATCGCTGATCAGACGGATGGAGCTGATGCTCATAATAGTTTCGTTTCTTAATGCCCCTGAAAAATATCAGTGTTGTTCGAAAACGTTTCATATTATCGTTTATAGTTATGCATCCTGCATCCAAGCGATATGAAATTGAATGAATGTACTTATTTATCAATTCAGGTTCTATTTATTACAGTAATGTCCAGTGGTCAATTATTACTCACCAGTTTCTATTACTCACCTTCCTGAGTTCTTTCTGACTGGCCCAGCTGCATCTCTTGTGTTGACTCCATGCTTTGGGACTGATCAGAATCTGGCTACAATATACTTACATTGTTTACATGATGAACATATACACGGTTGTATCAGACATTGTTAAATAATATAATAATATGGGGGCACCCCTGGACGGAGTTACCTGACACACATACAGACTCGGCTGCAACATCTCTAGTGACATTGAGCACACAGTTCAGTTCCCCCCTGCTGACTATTTGGGTTGCCTAGTTGGAATGTGTTCAGAATATGTACCATGCTAACCTTAATCCACTCTCAAAATGGGCACACGAGTCAGAACTGGACCTTGAAGCAATGGAAGAAGGTTATCTACTTTGATGAGTCCTTTAATGATGTTCCTTTCCATCACATGGATGGCCAGGTATGTTTGCACCTTTTACCTGGGGAAATAATGGCACCAAGCTGCACTATGTGATGAAGATAATCTGATAGCGGGAGTGTAATGCTCTGGGTAATGCCACTGGACTATGGACCAGAAGGTCCAGGGTTCAAATCCTGCCTCTGCCACAGCTGGGTCCCTGAACAAGACCCTTAACCCACAATTACTTGGATTTTAAGACTGTATTAATTCTTAATTCTTTGTATCAAAGTCGCTCTGGATAAGGGTGCCTGCTAAATGACATAAATGTAAATTCTGAAAAGGTTGTTTTAATGTTTTGGCCCGGAAAAATGCAGATAGGCCTAATCGCACCACAAGCATGTGTGTGAATACACAAGCAAAAGTTCCCCTTTAACCAGAACCCACAGTGAAAGCATCCTAATGTAACATAATTAAACCCAATGATAATGCTTCAAGTTGCATTTTGAGTTTTGACATGATGAGAAGTCTCATCATCACGAGTGTTGTACTGGGGCCTAGTGAGGGCTCTCACTGTCCTGTCCCACTTTCAGGATGTAGACCTGGTGAGGTGTCCTGCAGCCTGGTCAAGTTCAGTCAGTGTGTTCAGAATTTCTGCCAGACCAGGGGTGCCTTGCAAACGTGCCAAATACGTACCAAACAAGTAGTGGTTCCTGCACCGTTCATCTTGTCCTCCCTCCTCATGGAGGCAGGTGGGTCTCCACTGGCCTGCTTGTCTAGAAAAACAGCTTAAATGTAAAATGAACTAAAAACGAACTTTCAGTCACACATAACCGATTTTACTATCTTTTTCTTAAATACTTATGACTCGAAAGTTATGCCGTTACCTTGCAGTATTTTTTCTTCTTTACTGTTCAAAGTTGTGGAATTTAGCTTGGGAGATTCAATTAGCTGTTCAGGTAGAGTAGGTCCTTGAAATGTCAAAAGCAACTCTTTGATGGGTTCATGCTCTGCAAGGTCCACTGCACTCTGTCCAAGCCCATTCTTATCAAAAGGACTTGAGCCGTACTGAAGAAGAAGCATTACGACCTGTGCACAAACATAAGAATGAGTATTTATTGCTTTTAAAGGCAGGCATATTTATGAAGTGAATATGGGGTTTACCTCATATTCACCAGAAGTAACAGCATCATGGAGAGGTGTAAGTCCCTGAAACCCCCTGCTGTTTACATCTGCACCTGCATGCAAGAGCTCCCGAACCATGTCTATATAACCATTAGCACTGGCCTCATGCAGAGCTGTCCAGCCTTTGGGCAAGACATGATTTATTGTAATAACAATATGCACACAGCTTTAAACTGTATCAGATCTGAAAGTATATGCGACCTGCATTGTCTGCTGCATTGACGTCGATTCCTGCTTTTATGAGGTTTTTGACCTGTGTCAGGTTTCCTGTTTTGCAGGCAAGATGAAGGGGAGTCTCTCCACGGAAATTTCTCTTCTGAAGGGTTTTCAGATTAATCTTTACAGCTGATCTTGTAGCTTTTTGAGAAGGTCCTAAATATGCAATATCAACATTACAGTGGCAAGATATAATGGAACATTGTCAAATTAACACAAACTATATGACTAATTATAATTAGTTAATCAATTATTCAATTAAAGGTAACAGTAGGCGAACTTCACTGTTGAGCTTCTCTGGTTCATATCCCAGCAATATCTCAATGTGAGGTTTGAGTTGCGTCAGAGTTTCCTGGCACCATGAGTCCAAATGTATGTCTGTGTACACATCTTCAAGGGCTAAGTCTGTTTGTCATGTGACACAGAGCTAGGAGAGAGCTGTTTTCTGTAAAAGAAGCACCTCCTGGTATCCTCCAGGTGTTACAGACACAGATCCTGACCTGAAGAGACATTAGGGCCTCTGGCAAGGCAGAACAGCAACTACCTGGCTAATGGTGCATGTACACGGAGCTGCGACTTGTGAATGAAGATACTGCAGCAAAGACATTTTGATATGACATTCTGATATGACTTTACCATATAACTTATGCGTAACCGACAGACATTTTCTAGCAACTCTCTTTTGCCATGTGCAGTAAAACAGCAACTGCATAAAATCCAGTACAAAAAGAAAACTGTTTAAGTCATGAACTCACCACTTGGACACGCACCAGCATGGCGGGTCTGTTTGCAGAGTTTCTGTTTGCGCCGGTTGAATTTCCCAGTGTGTGCAATTTCTTCATGCACCACTGCTTTCTGAGTATTCTCTCTACACAAGTCCTTCTGTGCCAGGTCTGTTGGTATGCTGGCAGAGTTCCCCACTAAAGCTCCCTTGCTATGTTTTCCAGCCACTTTATACGAGTCTTTCTGCTGTCTTTCTCCAGCCAAAGAGTTGATTAGTGGGGTTGGATTTAAGAACCTCTGAATGTTCATGTTCTCTCTGTTGTTGTCAGCCTGCCTCAACTCTTCCAGTTCTTCAATGATGGTGCAGTCTGAATCTGCATTACTTTTTACATCTTCTTCAACAGGACCATTTTCATATTCCACACACACTAATGCTGGTGACAACCCAGGGACATTCACATCTGGGGTGGTGTTTTGTGATTTGTTACTGCTTGGGGTGATCATTGAGGACTCCTTCTCAATGCTCACTAAGGAACCAGATGGAAAGTTTGCACAGGTCAAGTTGGTAGAAACTTTTTCTATTGTCAAGGTGTCTCTGTTCGTGTGATGTTTGTTTGGTGTGTCTAAAGCAGCCTTAGACCTTTTGTTGTCCATTCTGGCACCACTATTATCAAATCTGAATGCATCTTTTTGATCTTTGGTAATACATGTATTTTGTGGCTTCCACTGTATTTTACAGGATTTGCTTGAATGAGCAATTTCTAGTTTCTCACCAGCTGTGTTCAGCTGCTCTACCATTTGTAATCCTTCCTGAAGCTTAGGACTATAAGTAGGTCCCTGGTCATAGTTTATACCGATAAGCAGAGATGGCGATTCACTCGATTCCAAAGTTTTTTCATGGGTTTCATTTGTCAGAGACCCAGCCGTTTCATTTAGATAGGGTACAGAAACAATGCATTCTTCATGCAAGTGACTTTTAGAAAGTAAACTGTATGCTTGGTCACTGTAAAATTCTGAAGGTGAATACTTATGCATATCTCTGTTTTGTGGAGACTCAGGGCTATTTGATCCTCCACGGGTCATGTTGCCACTTCCATTGTATGCCACACAAACACTGTTCAGGTCAAAGTTGAGCAAATAATCTATAAAGGTATTTTCATCGTTGGCCACTCTTCCCTTCTTTTTTCTTGTGCCGCTGGAACTGCTTTTATCTAGAAGGTCAGCTTCATGATAATCTCTGACATTAAGAAAGTCTGTTGTTACTGCTGTATCAGAACGCTCTCTGCATGACATGTTGTTTTGACTCAGTACAGTTGCTTCAGAGCTGGAATTCAGAGTCTGCAATGAAAAGGCAAATGTTCAACCATGTTATGTCACATTTCACTGCTCTAACAAATGCAACTCACCTGGATAACTTGAAGCTCTGCATCAATCTTTATATTTTCCTTCTCTGCTTCACCAACAACCCCTAAAAAAACATCCGCATATTTAAATACAAACAATCCTTAAAAGTACAAATGTAATATTTTAATCACCTGCCCACTCCCTTGCCCAAATTTAATTCTTCAGAATTACTTTAAATCATAGTCAAATGTCAACAAGCCTGAAACTAATATACCACATAACATTTTCTAAGCATAACTATGGCATATTATCTTTTTAATGAACAGGGACATATTTTTTTTTAACAAACAAACAATTGATGAGAATAGTCATTATCTGGGATTATATAGAAAAGTGATTATATAGGATCAGAGTCATGTTGCTCTCTCTTCATTACTTTATAATCACTGGACTTTTACTGGATAATTACTGTAGTAGTACTCAGGTGGTTAAAGTTGGGAACAGCTTCACCTCAACACTGACTCTGAGCACAGGGGCAACCCCAGGGATGTGTTCTCATTCCCATCCTACGTAGCCAAACACAAATCTATCATCTTCAAGTTTGCTGATGACACCACCTTCCTAGGTCTCATCACTGATGGAGACGAAACGGCCTACAGAGACGAGGTCAGTGCTCTGTCAGAGTGGTGCCATGACAACAATCTCTGTCGCAACATCAGCAAAATGAAAGAAATAATCATGGACTACAGAGGCTGCAGAGGAGTGGTCACTCTTCCCCATTCATCATCCCTAGCCGAAGTGAAGAGAGTCAGTGATGACATGGTTCCACCACACGAACACTATTGTGAGATCTGCCCCTCAGTGTCTCTTCTTCCTGCGTAGGCTCAGAAAGCCCACCACCCAGAACACGGCCCATTCACCATCCAGCCATCAGGCAGGAGATTGTGCAGCAACCATGCTAGAACGACCTGGTTAATAAACAGTTTCTACCATACAGGCTGTCAGACTTCTGAATAAGCTGTGAAACTGGGCATCTGTCCCCAACTACTCTATTCTTTTCAGTCAGTCACTCTGTCAGCATTATTATTGTATTGTAGTATCACATCATCTCTGTTATGGACAATAACACCTTAACTTTATCCACCTTAAAAGTGTATTTCTCTATGTCTTGTGTACATTATGTCTACATTTTGTGTGTTTTTTTTTGCTTTATTCTGTGTTAAACAAGCATTTCAATGCATAAATGTCCTGACATGTTGTGCAAATGGCAAATAAACTTAAATGGTTTTAACATCATTGTGAACATTAAGGACCAGACATTTAAGTAAATCAAAACGATCTCCACAACTTTCTACGAATGTAGACATTAGAAGTCAATAACATACTGTTTATAGCTTCAGAGAAATCCTGAGTGGCACTTAGAGCCCATTGTTCTGGAGATGGTAACTGACTCTCTGTATAATCCACAGTCACATCACTGTCAAAATCATTGACTTCCCTGGATAAGGTTTCTGATTCTGGAGACACTGGCTTTTGGATCAGCAAGGAGCCATGCATATCAGAGTCCATTGGCGAGACTGGTAGTTTGGGTGTGGACTGGACTGATGACGTCACTGGAAATTTGGAAGACACAAGATTTAGTAATCGGACAAATGACTTCAAGTCTTGTTACTCTCAGCACTCTGTCTATTCAAAGTAGCATAGCCTGTTATCTTAGCAACCTAGTCCATCTCTTTCCACTCCCTGACCTTGCACTCTCTCTGCCCACATTTCCTGTACCAACTGTCACAGAAAACCATAGGAAAAGACAAAGAAAAGGTCAAAAGGAAGACTGTAAGATGATGCGTTTGCAATATATATAATAAACACAATAAACACACTTGCACATGTGTTTTCTACAACAAAATATCTGAAATGTACAATAAGGAATATTTTGCATTAAAGTCCTTTAGCAAATGGTCAACCAGAGCGGTTGTGTTGTTAAAGTATATCATAAAAGTAAACAAGTTAAGACAGTGAAAATAATATTCCCTCGATTTCTACCAAGCCCAGTCATGGACTGACACCCCATTTAGGGTGCATGCACTCCTGCACCCTGTACATTTTGGAGATCATCTTGCAACTCTGACCTTGACAAAGTGGGGTTCAAATATGAAAAAAAAAAAAAACATTTTTAATATGAATAATAATAAAAAAAGAAAAACTCTTTATACCTGATGAAGCTTTATCAACGTATTTTCTAAGTAGCCCCTCTAGATTCCTCCCTCTACTGATGTCTATGGCACTGTCTCCATTTTCATTCTTCAGCAGAGGATCGGCACCATTTTCCAATAACAGATGTACAAGCTATATTTAAAGAAAAATATCTTACAAAAAGACTGCATACAGTACAAGTCAAGGGATAAACCTCAAACCTTAAACATCAAACCTTAATGTTTTCAAGTGCTACTGCGTCGTGTAAAGGTGTGATTCCTTTATGTCCTACACAGTTAACCAGGGCTCTGGCTTGTAGTAGAATTTCTGCCAGAGTGTAATTGTTTCTCAGCACAGCCTCATGAAGAGGAGACCAACCTTAAACAAGTACAGTTATCACAGACATTGAGCATCACTTAATGGATAGACATGCAAATGATCTGCTACCTATGTTCTGCTTTAAAAACAGTGTAGTTAAAACTAGGTTTGTAAACACGTGTATCACAGAAGCAGCTCTGGAGCCTCTTTCGTAAGACGTTGCATACATTTCTGTGCAAGTACCAAATCTAGGACATGTTCAAATCAGGGCCATCTTACAAATGTGCTGGTGAAAAAGTAGTTTTCCCAACCAGTTCCTTTACACAAATAAGCTCATGCATGCAGTTCCCACAAGAATAACAGTCACTCATGGTAAAGAGTGTCAAATAATATTCATCTCTTGCTGCTTTACTACACTAATATCACCCTGAAAATTAAAAAAGCTAACCTTGTTTTGATTACCTTGATTATGTAGCCACTCGTGAGAAGATACCCATATCTACAGTCAAGTCTGAAATATTCCACTCAACTAAACGAAAATACAACAAACTGGACAAGGACCGTAATGATACACCCAACAACATACATCCAGATTGTTTGGAAGGTTTGCCAGAAAGACTTTCCTGTCATCTAACCACAAAAGTAAGCTACTGAAGTGGTCTATGGGGACCGAAACCATGTTTTATAGTCAGATGGCAGCTTTGAGACATTCAAAAATATTAATTGTTAAGTATTAAGTAAGGTCTGTGAGGTTGTTTCAAAGTTGTTGAGAAACGTGTTAGTGTGCGTGGCTTTATAAAGTCCATATATATGACCATGACATATTAGATCACTGGATTTTCCAGCAGGACCCAAAAGATTCAAGATCAACGCAGACATCTTCTGGTCAAGCTTCTGCCATGTCCGTCACATTAATGACACCAACCAAGAAGGTCAGCTTGGTATGTCTGGTTTCACAAGCACATTTTAGTCAAATTTGCCTAAAAACAATCTATGTCTTGCTTACAATTGTATAGCATGTTTAAAAACTGCATCACATCCAGCTTCCCCCAAAGATTTCCCCAAGTTCCCCTTTATAGCATTTCATAACCCACATAAAGCAGAGCAGGAATTTTACTGTAATGTGAACTTCTCTACTCTTTTACCATTCAGTTGCGATCCAAATATGACTCAGCTCAGCATACAGAGCTCCAAGAGAATGACTCATGGAAATTTTAATTAACCAGTCATCATCTTTAGTAACAAAAACCTTTCAGTGTCCAAACAATTTTTTGGCTGGTGTGATCTTCCAATAACAAAAAACTATGGAAAAAAACCAGAATGTGTGTGAAAAACAATGCTACATTCAGTGAGTACAATTTAAAGATTTGTTACTTGTGCAATTGTTTAACAGTGAGCTGTAACCTGTAATTACCCTCCACCCCGCAAGGTTATCATTTCAATAAAGGGTAAGATACATAATATTGGAAGCAAACTGTTTAAAAATGTTAAATATACTGCTGATGAAAATTAGGGGACACTTCCCATAATGAAATACTCCCTAGTTTTTGTAAGCAGTGTCCATACAAAAACCACAGTTAGGCTTTGGTCTCACGGCCAAGTGATTTACATGCAGTTAAGCTGCAATCACTTAATATGAGGTACTACATGTAAGCATTTAGCCGTCATTTCCTACAAATCTATAGTGCGTCACCAATTCATGCTACGTCTAAAATGATACGCTTGGCACACAGAAGTATACATAAAATTTCCCTCCAAATATTTCTTCATAATGCCTGCTTGTCACTTGGAAAGTTGTGTAAGCAAATGCACCGTTTACAAATGAGGCTCCTGGTCTGCACCGCACATCACACAATCCAAGACAGATATAAAAGCTCGAAGACTCGGAAAACTCCCAAAGACAGACACAAAATTTCTATTGGTCCTTGCCACCTCTTTACTTGTCATTGCACTGATCCACCTTTACCAAATAATGGCAAGACTCTTTCCTATATGAAACGCAGCACAAAATGCAACTGCAACCAAATTGGCCCAAACTGAACCAGGGTGGCCCAGCAGTGGAGTGCTGGTTCACATGCTGGTACACTGGTGAGGTGGGACTGAAATGGCCTAGCACTCAAAGTACTTCATGTGGTGCGGTTCAAATCCCACCTCTATGTTGCAGCCTGAGGCATGGATAAGGACAGCTCCTAGATGACCAAAAGTACATGTGAGGTTTGTGTGATAATGAGAACCTTGCGAGTCTCAGCACTCTTCAGGGTAGTGTGCCCTCTACATTCTAAACTGCTACAATGTTAGTATTACAATTGCTCTAAAAATAGTACCTGCATGATCCACCAAATTGACACAGGCCCCAACTTCAATCAAATCTTTCACAGACTGCACATCTCCCTTCATCACAGTACGGTGGAGAAGAGTCTCTCCATAACGATTTCGCTTGTGTAGACTCAAGACGTCTCCTGTTTTTTGTTTTTTTGTACGATGAAAACCTAAAGTAGTAGATGAATAGTTTTACAATCAATCACACCTGTTCCTCTTTGTTTAACTAAGATGACGAAACTTCATATTCATCTTTGTTCACTTGCTTGGGCTGCTGTAAGAGACTCTGCTTGTTTTCTGTTGACTTCCTGTGACAGGATGTGGCAAGATCACATTCTCCACACCCACTCTTTTAGTAGATAAGCATGAAAACAAAAACATATAAAAGCATAACATATACAGTGAGGAAAATATATATTGGATACACTAGCCGAGTTTGCAAGTTTTGCCACATAGAAAGAATGGGGAGGTCTGTTAATAGGTACACTTCAACTGTAAGCGACAGAATCTCAAAAAAGAAAGCAGGTACAGGCTAAAGAGCCGATAGTCCAGAGTTCTGCAACGGGGTGCCGTGGGTCCCAAAGATGGCCGAGGTGCCGGGGGTCCGCAGGACAGCCTGAGGGTCGTGGGGACGCAGAACGGCTGGGTGCCAAGAGTCCGCGGAAGGGTTGGGGCGTTGAAGGTCCACGAGGTGGCGCAGGGGCTGCGGTTCTGGAGCTCCGTGCTGAGGGTCCACAAAGGTGGCTAGGAAGCAGGAGGTCCGCATAAATGGCCCTAATAAGGAAACTGAAGTTGAACTAAAAACAGCCTGAGAACAAAAAGAACAAAAAAGACAAAAAGAGGAATAAAGAAGGCGACAGCTTTCCATAGCCAGGGATTCAGGGACGACCTCAAATGGCTGAGGATCCGGGGGCTACCCTTTAGGTAGCCAGGCATGGAGAAAATTGACATAAACGCAACAATGAGCCTAATCAAAAAATACTTAACGAAAATGAACACAGGTGCATAACGAAAAGAAACTAACCAATCGATCACCGCGGTAAATGAAAACAAACGCCATTAATGGCGTGGGGGCAAAAAATGGAAATGGAAGAGAGCGGGGAAAAATAATAAACCGAGGCGAACGAAAACAGGCTCACGGAGCGAGTTTCCTGTAGCTCTTGACCATGATACTAGCCCGCTTCTCCATACAGATTTTCTCCAGCTCTTTCTCCACTCCCTGGCACTGGCATGGCGGAAGACCCAGCCATGACCCATCCTTAATGCTCTTACTGAGGAAAGGTTGGTGGCCAAAACCCTGCGATACATGACCCCATCAATCCTGCCTTCAATAAAGTTGGAAAGTGATTAAATATTTTTATGCAATAAAATGCAAATTAATGATTTAAAAATAATACAATGTGATTTTATTTTAGATTCCTGTCTCTGACAGCTGAAGTGTACCTACGATACAAATTACAGACCCCTCCATTCTTTGTAGGTGGGAAAACATGCAAAATCGGCTAGTGTATCAAATACTTATTTTCCCCACTGAATTAAAGTATTTCCTTCAAAAAAAAAAGAAACACAGTGGGACAAATGTCAAAATCCCTGAAATGTAATAAAGTGAACATACCCACTTTCTGAATGGTAGTCTTTGTCTTTTATACTTGAAATTCTAGACGAGCATTGACGATGACCTGAATACGCCCCACCACTCACATGTGGCGGGTCACGTAAGAACGAAGGTTTCAGTATTTGACCACAGCTTGTTATATGGTTGAGATTAAGCTGGCTACCATTAAAAGGCAAAGCTTTCACTTCGGGAACATCAGCAGCCCTGTTACGAATTTCCTGGCATTTAGGATTCCTGGCTACACTCATTGCTCCCACTCCATCTGTAACTTACAAAGAATAAATAATAAAATAATACAAGCTACCATGCATATTTTCAATGACAGAAAACACCCGCTAGTTGCCATCAATTAATTTTAACACCTTAGTAGCAGAGGTCCTATCAGGTTAATAAGAGTTTAGATACTGGCTCAGCTGGTTCCCATTGCTGAGACTCCTGGCTTCCTTTTAAGCAAGCAAACCGCATGACAGTTATACGGCAATTCAATACCAACCAAGAAAATATATCCTACGTTGTAAGCCACGTTGTAAGGATCACTCTAATCGAATTTGAATCACAACATTACTGATAATTCCTCAGATTATAATTGTTTGTCAAACTTGTATTTTCAAACCACGGGTATTAGACACTCATCTCAGAACTAGCAACATGTACTGTGACTGTGACTATTGTGACTACAATATACTGCCTGTATGGGTTCTGCGTTTTTATTTGGAACATATTTCTATACAATGCAAAACAAATGGGAAAAATTAAACATGTAATCTGGGCAAGGGTAAAAACAAATACATAACTGTTAAACAGGATGTAGTAACAATTGCAGCCAGGTTTTGTTTTATTCATCTTACACACTGACACAAACTTTCACAATAATATTCATGTAAATATCACAATACATATGAATATCAAAATATACCATCTGGTTGTTTCAGTATTGCTGAATTTTCACTATCCCTTCTTGCAGAATCCTGACTCCTAAGGAAAAACGTTGCATGTTGCATTTGCATCTCAGTATAGAAAGCACTGGCAAGCAGATATGAAAGCAATGGTTAATAACAATAAGAATAAAAACCACACATACGTATCCAATGGGGTTTCACGGGCCTGTAAAATAGCACATACATTACATCAGAACAAACAATACTATTAATACTTTAGAAGAGAAATGGTGTTGGGACATTTTTGTAAGTTGCTTATCTGGAGAAGACCTCATTAAGCAGTGTCATAATAAAACACTGTGCCGAACACTGTATTAAGAACACTGTACTAATACTGGGTAGGGCCTCCCTATTATAGGCCTAATCTGCTATGGATTCTGGGATACTGTTCTGCTCAACACATTTGTACAGAGTGAAAGTCTGAGTCATTCACTGTGGACCGCTCTCATCAACAAGGCGTACCCTGCTGAGTAAACCCCAGAGACTCTTGTAAACAAAATGTGAAAATAAGCAGCTCAGCAGTTCCCTTTAAAAGATTGCTGCCATGGGGACGTGCGGTTTGATAAGGAAACACAGTAATGATAGCCTAAAGCTGGAATATTTGTTTAACTATTACTTTTAATCCCTGAACTGAGTTAAACAAAGACAATAGTCAGTCGTAGTGCCAGAAATGAGACGAGCCAGACTGAGTTCGTTTAACTCAAAAAGGTTCGAGGACAAGCAGTGATCATTAAAAGATTCAGTTTGCACAATTGTAAGTGAGTAACCACATATAGGACTGGGAGGTGAGCTCAAATATTAGTATTTACAATGCCTGACCTTTAGTAGACATAATATTTATTATTTTATTTATAGAAAGTGTGTTTGCAGACAGTATGGCTGTAACGAGGGTTCACTGGACTGCACTGTGCTTTATACAGACCCACCTTGAGCACTGCTGAGACTCGGGAGCCTCTGGCAATGTGGACCAAGCAGACATACACACATAGGACTTGTACAAGTGCTTGTACCATTGCCACTCCCGCCTTGGTCTCACAAAACAAAACTATGCTCCCTTTGGTCCCCAGGCTTTCGTAACCCCAGAATGACACCACATTAATCTTGAACTGTCATACAGTTTAATTTAATGTTCAACACAGTATTTCTGACACTGACGACAACTTGACTTGACTTCATTCTTTTTTTTTATTTTTTTTATAAAACATGATTTAGAAGGCAACCACTTTCCTTTATTTCCCCGATAGCAAACAGCCCTGCAGTGGAATGAGAACATTTATTTCTACCAAATCTGGCTGCTAATACACAGCTAGAACTACACCAGGCAGGTAACATTTGGCCCAAAATGCTAATTCTGCACAAATGTTACATATTATAGTTTACATCTGTGCCATTTGTGGATCAGTGTCTGCATGCTGTGATAATCTTCATTGTGTCTGGCAACAGTTGGGGTATATTTGGCCTACAATACACTTCCCGCCACCACCACAACTGAACCAGACTTGATACTGAGCTGTTTGCTGCCTGTGTTGCTGACCACATTTAAAAAAAAATATCGAAGTTAAAAAAAAAAAAAAAAAAAAGGACAAAACTGTTGCTTTAAATGCCATGATTATACACACTTATGCATTTTTGACTGCAAGTTACCTCACTGTTCTCAACAGTTCTCGTCTGCCCTCTGTGAGACAAAAATTCAATCTGTGGAGAAAGTCCTGGGGAGAAATGATTTATAAAACAGCAGTGACTTGTATGTGCACAGCAAGCCCCTCGTTAAATGTATATGTATAGATATCTGTCCCTTGGACAGAAGGCCATTTCAATAAATCACAGTGTTGTATTCACAAGAATTTAACATGGTTAGTTTGCTTACATAATGGGTGCAATTTTAAATGTATCTTTACAGCATAAAGATACATTTAAAATAAAACATTTAAAATATCCAACAGAACAGCACATCATCATTATTATCATCTTTTCTGCTTATCCAGGCATCTCTGTCCCCCGCAACTTCTACCAGCTCGTCCTGGGGAATCTCCAGCCGCAAAATACAAACCCTCCAGCGAGTCCTGGGTCTACCCTAGGGCCTCCTCCCAGTTGGCCATGCCTGGTACACCTTTACTGGGAGGCATTCAGTAGGCATCCTTATCAGTACGGACCTTAGGGGCATGGCACGTAATGGCACTTCCATTGACAAGCCGCGTGAACTTCTTTTTAGGTACATAGCTCCTGAAACGTCCTATTGCCAACACAAGCAAAAATCTATCAAGAACACAATGCTGCCCCATTTTCTAATTCTGAAGATCATTTGACTCAGGTATACTACTGACCATTCCATTACTGCAAAGTGGTTCGGGCTGTCGCATTAAGTTTTAAACGCACTGTTTGGAATCTGTCTATCATATGAAATAATTGCTGCACAACATTCATTACCAGATAACGGCTTCTTCTCTTTTCTGGCAAAAAATACTCGCAAAAATAGATAAATGTTAGAGCAGTGGTAGGAGCAACTTTTTGATTTTAATTCCAGTCCCAGTTAGGAGTAGTAGGTTGTAATGTTCTCGTGTTCTCATAAGTGGCTCCGTTCTTTCAGCATCTGTTTGTGTTTAATGACTCAGCAGCCACAGTTTATGAGCTGTAGTTGTAATACAGGAAAACAATATTTCTCTGCATTTTCTATTTCTGAACATTGGCCTCATCAGCACAGATCTCATCTCATCTAAAAATGGCATTCATCTGCCCAATTCATCGGCATACAGATTAATCAGTCTATCATTAGTATATATTAATATTTTGGTACTGCAGGGGCTTTTATTATCCAGTTGAGCTCTTATATACCCAGCTATACATTTTAAGCCTTTTTTTAAAACTTGATTTCAAGTACAAATGCTTACACTAGTGTATAAAAACACAATACTGCTAATGCTAACTCAAACATACTGATTACAGAAACAAAAGCCCAAAAGCTATAATATTTTTGTACTATGACCAGGAGTCCTAATTATCTAGCAAACTTATGTATATGAATATATATGAATTGACTAATCATCTTACCATTTTCATATCGCAGGTTATTTAGTAAATAAGGTGATGAAGGTGATCCTGATGTATGCACCTTTAACAACCTGTATTACACGGAAAATGAGGAACAAATTATTACACATTCAACTGCAATAATAATAGGGTTATACGCTGGTGATTTATGATGTCAATGTTTATTAACTGCACTTGTAAAAGTTATGACGATGCTTCGTGGTAACTATTTTTATTCCATTACCATGATACTAGGATGGACGGCAATTGGATGGTCCTGCAACAGCGACCTCTGCTGGTTCTGCTACATCAATACTGAACAAACGTTTATAAGCAGTAAAGCAGGAGGAAAAGACATTTTACATTTTATATATAAAGTATATTATACAAGGATAAAGATTAATTGCAAGTTTAATTGTAGTTTGAATGGGTCTGACATGCTGTTTTCTTCAGTTCCCTAGTTATGAATTCAGTAATCTATGCTCTATGGCAATTATCTGCCTTTATTTTAAATATAGCAGCTTATAAACTGTACAAACAATGGCTTTTCTTAGCTAATCTAGGCTGCTGTTACTGTAATTTAAATATGCTCAACGAGTCAAACATCGTGACCTTAAATAAAAAACATGACTGGAATAGATATATATGTAATCCTGTACATAAATAAAGCAATGTTTTTTTTATTGATCACTTGATTGATCACTTTATTAGAGACACCTGCCCTGCTCCCCTGCATGGAAATTATAAACGTGATCCAGGAATGCAGCAAAAACTCGAGTGAGCCAGCTTTTGTGGATTGCGATTTCAGCATTAATTCACATTAGAATATGAAAATCGAACGAGGCATGGTCATTAATAATAGACTAGATGGTATTTAAAAACTGCCAGCTTTGACACACAACGGTTTCAAGAATATAGTGACCTGTAGACCGAGTTTAACACTTAAAATCTGGTTGTTTTTTTTAATTAGGTAAAATACACTACTAGATACGTGTTTCTAATAAATGGTAAATTGATTGAATTTGTTTTGTCAGGTAATAAACGCTGAGACCAATAAAGCACGCGCGGGCTAATTCATTTGGAGCGACCATAAAGTTAGCATTCAACGGTTACTCATATATCAACCTGTTAATGTAAAACCTTTCGTCTGCTTCGTCACTCTCCGGCTGCGACAAAATAATGTCCTCTTCCTCTGAAATGATGGTGGACTCCATTTTAATATCGTTGCCGTTAATAACTACTTATTTATCACGTATTTTAACGCCTCTCCTCCTCTACTTAGCACCGACTAGCGGCGTCTTCCGCTCTTATACTCCCGCGAAAAGTTTATAAGGTGCGCGCGCAGCGCTAATGAAGAGAGCTCGTGCAATTTTGCTCCTGCTGAACCCCTGTGCTATTTTCATGCAGCTATGCGAGTAAGTATGGAGGACCAGGAGGACCAAAAGTTACATAAGCATGAATACATTAATTTATAAAGAAATGCATTATGTTAGGTTTTGAAAAACATAAAAAAGCATATATGAATTACAAGAAGCGGTATGGTATTTTACCACGTGGTCCTTTGTGCAAAATGGCGCCAGCCGTGTGCACTTGTTAGGGGCCCTCCCTTATTTTGGACCTAGGGGGGAAGATAGAGCCGGGGCGTGAGTATATTTAATTGGCTCCACCAGTAAGGTAGGCGGAGCCCAGGT
>JAUZST010083300.1:0-20320 GCA_034779995.1 Parotocinclus haroldoi | reverse complement strand
CACACACAGACACACACACACACACACACACACACACACACACACACACACACACACACACACACACACACACAGAAACAGCAGTGCACTGAAGTCCAGCAGGATTTGCAAGCTTTGCAAAAACACACTTTACTCTTGATACATGAACAAAATCACAGCGGAAGGGCAAGCGGGTCGAGCTTATCTACCATGAAATAAACCATCACCAAAAAATGGAGCCCCTATATGACCATATGTCTTTCTGTTCGGGAGACTGTGTTACACGGATTTTTTGATGGGGGGGATTTACCCAACGCCTTAATTTTTTTTACATTATTTGCTCGTGCAGACCATTTTAAAAAGCAGCCAGGTCAGACATCTCAACAGAAATTATTTGTGTGAAGTGTGTGTGAGCTAAAAAAAACAAAAAAAACGACTGTGGGACAGTGCATGGTGTAAAGAGTGTAAAGAGTACAGCCAACCTATTATTAGATTCAAGAAAAAAGCTTGAGATGATTTTATTTTGGGACAAGGCACGTTATCTAGCCGGTAGGAGCCACTTGGTGTGGTTTTCGGTTGTTGTAGTCTATCTGCTTCAAGCTGAGTTCATATCAGCTTGGGTCAGTCCGTGATCTTCTCTGACCTCTGGAATCAGCATGGCAAGGTCCTCGTTGGACATTATCTCTTTTTCGGGTCGTTCTCTCTATAAACTGTCGGGACCCCTGTGCTTGGGGCACCCACGGCTACAGTAAGGCACCACGGATGCATGTCCAGTTTTCCGATTTTAAGGGAGCAGTGTCTGCTCTCGCAGAAAGATGGATGATCTATCAGCGTCTGCTTTCATTTTCCGTGCAAAAGCTACAAAGATTCCAAAACAGATGTGCGTTCTTCTGACAGAGGGGAAAATACCAGGTACACTGACAGTTTCGGCAAAAACAGGACGACAGCTAGCCTGAAAAAAAAAAGCCCCGACATCTGGACACGATATAAGGTCAGGACCGTGTTTAGATCCCCGTTGTTCCTTCGTTCCTGGCTGCGGGACGGTCTGCTGTTAGAACCCCCACGGAGAACACCTCGAAATCCGGCGACGCTTCTGATCCAACACTCATCCCCCACCCCCCACCCGACGCGGCCCTCTGTGTGTGACAGAACGTGTTAAAGTCGTGTTCGCAGGCCCGTCCGCACATGACTTCCATATGTGCGCCGCTGCAGACTTGACGTGACACGGGTTTCCTCGGGCCAGAACCAAAGAGCAGCGGAAAGGCGCGTTTATGCAGAAAGCAGAGAGCAGGACGACGTGCCAAGGCATCCGTTCTGAATTTGTCGGCCTGTTCTTTGGAATGAAATATCTTCCAGACTCTCGAGACGTCGCGCTGACTGAAAATTCAGGAGGAAAATAACAAATGCGTTCGCTGGGACACAGCAAAGCTGCTAGTGCGAGACGAGATCCTAATAACTCATAGAAACCATAACGTGATCCGAGAGAGCTGAGGACTCTATCATCGTCCAATCCAGAATCCTTTCAATTATCCTCAGTCCTTCTGTACAACTACAGAAAACCTTCAACCAGGAGCTCTCAGGACTCTCAGATCCTCACGTCTGGCCCTAAAGCTGCTTTTTATTTGCCACATCAGAACTCACCAATGCAGTTAAAGAACGGCTCTTTCTGGCACTGACTTGAGCAGCCATCGCCGTTCATGGAGTTCTTATCATCACACTGCTCCCCGTTTGACCTACAGGACAAAAGAGACAAATCAAACGATCTTTGGTCAGTCCTAAAGATTTGGATACAGCCACCATAGAAGAACCAAGAAACAAGAAGATTTTATCAGGGTTCGAATAGCTGCGATCCTGCAAAACTTTCTGAATTCTAAAGTTTTAAAAGCTTAGAAGGTCAGACGAGTTTCACAAGTTATGGACCTCATGAGGCGTCAAAAGTTACAATGTGATGATATTTGGAATCTCAATATTTTTTACTGTTGGTCCCAGGAAGCTCCAAATGTTGGGAATTCTGTCCATTTTGGAGTAATGTTTGGGGTCTAAGGGAACACCCAAAAGCACAAGGTTTAGGATCCTGGGGAATTTAAAAGCTTTGTTTCAAATATTTCAAATCAAGATATTCCAGCTTGGAATCTGACGAATCTCCCAACATTTCAAGGTTTAGGAATTCCATATGGTTTCAACATTTGGCATCTAAAAGTTTTGTGTCGAAAACAGTTTTTAAAAGTTTGGAATTTCATCGAGTTCCCAGCCCTTTCCATTTTGTGACTTTTCAAAGGTATATTATACAGCAGATTTAAAAAGTTTGGAATCTCACAAGGTTTCAAAACTTTGGAACCTGGTCATAAAAGTTCTGAATCTAAAGGAGCTTCAAAAGTTTTTGATCTTGTGAAACATTTTGAGCTTGAAATTCCAGGATGTTTGGAATTCTGAAAAGTTTCAAAGGTTTGAAATCTAACAAAAGCTCTTTTGAGTTAGGATCTAATTAAGCTCCCAACACCTGAAGGGTGAGTGCTTTGGGAATTTTAAAAGTTAGGAATCTCATGAGGTTTTAAAAACTGCTCACAAAAATTGTGAAATATCCCCTAATTTTAGTGAGCATTGTACCCTTTTGTGATACTTCAAAGCTTTCTTTAAAAGGTTTGTAACTGGATGACATTTAGAAGTTTGAACTGCCATAAAAGCAATAATATAAATAAGCTCATATTATAAAGGTTTGAATCTCCATATACAAATTTGAGTTTGGAATCCCATGGTTTGGAATCCTGTCTAATTTGGGAGATTTGGAACTTAATCTTCTGAGGTTTCAAATGTTTGGAATCTGATGAAGCCGTGTTCGGATCTTGGGATGTTTAAAGACCGGAATGTCTTGAGATCCCTTCAGAAGTTTGTAATCTCGTATTAAAAAAAGTTCTGAAACTTGTTTGGAATTTCATGAAGATTCAAATGTTTTCACTCCTGTTAGGTTTTAAGAGTTGGGAATCTGTTGAAGTGCCACAAGTTCAAGTATCTTTTTAATATATCAAAATAAGATTTTTTTTAAATATCATGACGTTTACAAATTTCTAAAGCTCCAGAGTTTGCACTTTCATGAACACACCTCTGGATGATCCCGTCTCCACAGTACGGATCTCCGAGCCGGTGGTAGAGGGGAGGCGACGGTTCACTATGACCCCATTTGGAGACGGTCTGAACCTGGTAGGTGTACGTGATCCCCTGTTTAACATCCCTGAAGACCAAAAAACATAAGCAGTAGTTAGGCAAGAAAGCCAAAGAGCTAAGAGGTGGACCAGAAGTCCTGAAGTGCCCTGCACAGAAGAGTCAAGAGATTAGGAGTAAAGACTAAGGATGCTTATTCAGTAACGATGTTCCTGCCTCGTGTGGTCTCGGATAAATTATTTCAGCACAATGTTTTTATTTCTTGGCCACGTTCCTGCCTGTGCCTCCTTAACCCCCCCTCCTTTAAAAATTCACGATCCCCAAATCCCATTACGGGCCCAAAGTAAACGAGCCTGTAATTCTCTAATCCTAGGTCAGCTTAGTTGTAAAACCATCATAATTTGATTTCACTTTCGGCAGCCATCCGTCGAGGTCCACGGCCGGGCAGAGTACAATCAGGCTCGCATATGGATTTGGGCTCGGCCTCCCGCGTTCCTTTGAACTCAGTTACGCTCACTGATACGAAATGGCAGGTCGTCGGGGGAGCGGCCAGGAATCGATCCGAGAGCCGCACTTAATTCACCTCTCGCGCTCGGGAGGCCTTCGGGAATAAAATGAAGCAATGACATTCCTCTTTGAACTCGCTCACCTTCTGCAGTGCCCGCTCTTTTGAATATCGGACTCAGTCAGCCAGAAGTTCATTACGATCCGACGTTCTGCAGATGCTATCGGTCCATTAGGTCTAGAACAAGCCAGGGTTTTTATCCTCGCACTGTTAAAGCCTTTAGCTGAATGTATGAGATGCCAGATTATTAAAAACCTGATACATCATCCGATAAACGGTCTGTAAGGACTGTCAATTCCTTATACCTAGATGGAGGAGAGATTATCCCGATCTCTCTCTACTCCCTCAGACGGCACTGCACCAAGAACCGTCCTTCATCAATATCTGATAGGAGCACATGGGTAAGGGATTACCTTATCAAACCTTTATCAAGCTCTACAATACAGAGTTACATTCACAAATACCATTAAACCTTTAGATCCAGAAGCTCCGCCCACTTCTCCTGGCTTGGAGGCATCTAGGCTGTTCTGAGGAACAAGTCCAATAGCTAGGCTCTATCATGGTACGGGGTCGGGTCCAGACCCTTGGTAAAGGTCGTTTACACTTCTGTGATGCAGCATTAATGCAGAAAAGTACACCAAGATTTTAGAGCGCCACGACCCACCTTCAAGACGACCTCTTTCACAAATATCATAATCCCTTCCAGTCTTTCTTTGAGAAACATCGGTTTTAACCGTTTGGTGATAAGCTGAAGGGAGTTCCTCTGATCACCTTTACCCCTTAAACACTCAGCCGTTCCTCGATGCTCCTTTTGGACCAAATCACGATGATAATCACATCCTATTTCATATCACCTGAAATGTTTTTGGAAGTTCTTGAGAAAGGCTTGGGTCCAGGTCCCTACAGCAGCAAGCGTGGCCATTAGAAAAGATCCCTGAATGCTTGGGTCGCATCTCCTGACCCTGGCACATCGCTTCAAAGTTTCTGGAGAGAGAACGCGAAGGCCACGCAGCTCCTCATCGCGTGTAGCTCGACGTTACCGACTCCCAAACAACTGAGAGTCAACAAGCGTGCCAAATGGGAGCTCCGCATAAACAAGAGCGAGAGCGGGATGCGTTGAGGAGAAATATTGACAGAGACACACGCTGGGATGGAATAGCAGGTCATATACAGACCATCAAGTACTATTAATTTCTCAAACGGTTCCTCCTCCTAAACACACGCACACATGCAAACCACCCACACAGGGCCTGCAACCCGCTAGCGCACACATCCATAAAACAACACAATCAGGCATCCGCGCACACGCTGGCTCGCAATAAAAGAACGAACGAGAGGAAAAAAGCTACACACACACACACACACACACACACAAACACACACACACACACATACATACACACACAAAAGCCTCATTATTTGCGTTTGCGCTGGCCGGATTCCCAGAGGGAAACACAAGCCCTTCTCCTCTGATTAACAAAGACGGAGCGGCCAAATTAGCGCAGCGCTGGGGCACGGGCGCACAAACCGAGCGCTGCGGCAAAACAGCAGGTTCAGATCAGGCCAAGACTTTCACGCTGCCGTCAGCACTTAGGAGGCGGCGGCTGTTGGAGCAGGCGGGGAAGCAGTAACATTTAATAAGAGGCTAACAAATCATTCAAATTAACACTAAAGACGGACGGCGAGAGCCGAGGATTTACGCGTCCGCCTGCACGGGGGGGAGGGAAAAAAAACCCAGCTGAAACCAAAAACGCGACGCTGAAAGTGCCATAAAAATCAAATGACACGCACGCACGCACCGAAAACGAGAGGCATGCACGGCGATAGGGAAATGGCGTGCGCCGAAGTGTCAAGAGATTTACTGTAGGATGCATCATGGTTTTAATTTCGCTACGAATTAACTTTTCCGGATTTTAACTTTTACCCCCCACCCGAGGGCTAAGGTTCCTGAAAATGAGGCTCACACACACTCAAGACCAAAGAAGACACAAAGGGGAACGCTCAGACTGAGACCCACATCACGCTGCGGTTACGTGGCAACGCTCGTGCCACAATCAGGGGGGGTGGCAACGCTGGCACGGAACTCGGAAGCTTCTAGATATCGCCGACGCGGACGCTTGGTACAATACGCCTAAAGTAAGGTCATGAGACAGTCACAAACCCACCACCAACCAAAGGGTTAACCGTCCATGCAGTGTTCTGATTTTAGGCGGTTTGATTTGAACCACTGCTCTCTTGTGCCACCGTCTTTTGTCCCATTTTGACCCCTGCTCAAAGATGTGGTGCCAATCCCTGGAAAAAAAACTGAAGGCATCAAGATGGCACTGTTTGGGATCCAGTAAGGACTGGCTGTGGTTCACTGCTGCAAAAATGAGAGACGACTGAAAGTGATTCCCATCTTTGGCAAAGGCGCCTCTGGACCAAAACACTACCCTGCATACCCGCAATATGTTCTAGAGTTGAGCTCCTGACCCAAGATGAAAAGAATAGATTGAAGAGAAAAACCTGGAAACTGCTACCTGGGCACTATGGTAACATCTGCCCCCCATCGAAGGGATACAGAGCTCAGAGAAGATCCCTGGTCCCAGACTTCAGGACGTGGCTCAAAAATGTCCCTGGGACTTGGGCAAATTGCGCAAACCAGGGAAGCACGCCGAACACGAACGAAAACAAGCTTTCAAAAACGTGTCGAGAAAAACCAGGACGTGATATACAGGCTCCGAGGAGGAACATCTCAGGGATTATGAAGTACAAACCAGAACGAGCTGTTAGAAAAGGCTGCTCCTGGACAGATCCTGCATTTTGAGGGATTTAGCACACTTGTTTCAGCAGCTGCACCCAGATGATCTGGCTCCTGCCTAAATCGGCGCTCAGTGAAAACTAGATCCACTAATTGGCAAGGAAGAGAGCCTGGCAGGAACCAAACAAGGAGTTAAGACGTGAAACTTTACGATGGCTGACCGTGGTGCCGTTCCCCGACCGGCCCCTGCGCTCAGGCGCTCGTCTTTCTGGGCGCATTTTATTGATTTATTTAACGCCACCAAGTAGTTTGTTAGAAAAAAAAAAAGATCAGAGAACTGCTTCAAAGTGAGGTGGTGGAACAAAAAAAGGCCCATATGGTTTTCCCTAACAAATACTTGAAACAAGAACACAGAGATCCGAGTTTACAGTACGAGCTATGCAGTAAAACGCTGCTTCGATTTGTTACGGGTTGCCAGCTTCTCTGGATTTGGAGCAAGAGTTCCAGTGATCTTTAAATTTTAAGAGACTGTTGCACCAATCTCCAGTTTATCCTGGAGTTGGGAAGCGTCCAGAACATGTACAGCGGAGCTGGGTACGGGGCTCTTATGCAGTGCAAGGAATGACCGACCTCCCCAAAATCAGACAAGGCCGAGCATGCCTGCACTTGATGCCTGACCTCACTGTTTGGAGGCTCTAGATACCCTGTTAGGTATACACCCGTCTACAGTGGCCCAGACCAGGGCATGCCAGGCTCAGCCTGTGCCATCTAGTGATTAACGTCCATTTGTCTGTGCTCTGTCAATGATCTGTCAGATGATGCCACTGAAGCCGAACCCTTTCTCAGGCTCCAATGACAAATGCGTAGAGCATAAAGACGCCCAGACGACATGGCGTGAAGTGAGGTCACCTGTCATCGGTGGATAGGAGGGAGACGTGGGGTTGGAATACGGCCGATGTTTTGAGAGCAGTGGTACGACCTGTTCGCACTTGTGACTCATGGGTAATGTAGGCTGTCACTGCCTCCCATTTTACCTATGCTTGTCCTGGCCAAGAGTTCTGTAAAACAAACCATCCGACCTTCACCTTGCATCCAGGACTTAGATGAAAAAATACCTTACCTCCAAGTCACCAGACCAAGGGTTAGGCCTAGAGTCGTGTCCACCATTGCAAGTTGGACCCCACAACCAATCTGATTAGTGTGCCCAACCCTAGAGAGGCAGCGCAGCTGGATTTTGAAAATCAGGGTGCATCTGTACGGAGTTTGGCAGGTTCTCCCAGCATCGACACAAGGTTCCCCGCGGATGCACGCCGCTACACCAGGGTGTTCCTGTGTTGCGCCCGATATTCTTGGGATTCCACCACAGCGCTCAGAAAGATAAAGCAGCAAAGAAGATGAATGAATGTTTGGAGAAGACTCCCAGTCTGTGGCTTTGGCTCCTTCTTAGCCATTAGTTCTACCTCATCAGCCATCCAAAGAAAGCACTCTGGTTGCGTCGCGAGCTGCAGACGAACTAAACGGCGAGTCGAAATCGGTGCCGATCGGGGATGTTTTACGATCTGAAAACCGCACGTGCTAGTGAGGGTGGGGCTTAAACCTGGAGCTGGACATGCACAGTACTTCTGAGTGTCTAAAAACGTTCATGGTTTTCAGGGCAAACAGGTCAGGATGGACGACCTGGGACAGTGACGGTCCAGGTCGCTGAGGAACGGACGTGGTGAGCAAACATCTTACGTCAACTGATCGACCATGTGCGAAGACAAACGTCTGCTCGAGGGTTCTCCCCCCGAAACGGATCACAAAGACGGATCAGCCGAGGCTCGGGAGCTCAAATGTGACGATTCCACAGTTCTCCCGCCTCTGGGATTATTGCGGTCTGATGTGACGTCACAAGGGTCACGGACCACCGACAGGTCTTCACTCAGCAAGCGCCTAATGTTACTTCCCACGCACTCCACCCCAAATCCATTATCCACACCAAACAAGGTCTGGTCATCCGCAGCCGGGCGTAAATCCACACTGACAGTTCCTCGAGTGGAAGAAGGCGACGGCTCGGATACCACGACCGTCGGCTTCTCCCGCTCTGGAAATGTGGTTTGCGTTAGCGGGGATTAAACGGGCTCGAGCCAGTAATGCCCCAGCTCCTTAGAGGAGAAGGTGAAGATATATAAAGGCTGTTTTGTCAGGGCAGTGTGGAGTTCAGGAGGAGCGCAACCCCAGCCAACGCTTTAGTCCAAAGTCAATACAATCGTGCGCTGAAATCCTGCTTCTCTGGCAACAAAGGCCAGCCGGAATACAGAGGCTTTCGTAACAGCCAATTATCAGCAACATCTTGAAACAGTCAACGGCGGCAAGAGGAGCGTCATCGTTTACATCGGCCCTGATCTAAAAGGGGAAAAACGCCGCTCTGAAAACGAGCGCGATGGAATCAAATCTACGAGGAGAGCATCGGCGCTATTTTTAACGACGACAACAGCAACGTCTAAGAATCGGAGACCGGATTCACGAATGTGGCTTAAGAATTAAAATCTCCTTAGACAGATTTTTTTTCTCAACTTTAACTGTTGTCCTTCAAATAACTAGCATTTTGTTCCTCTTTCGTACGTAGCATTGCGTTCTTAAGCATTGCCTTGACCTTACGATAGCCTCACACTTGTCATAGGCTTGACATCAGTTTCCTGAACGTTTTACAAATTGCTTTAGTTAATAATTAAAGGAAATAAGATCAAATACAGAGGGGGTGTGATAGTCAGAGACACGCTGGCTTCTGCGAATTTTAATGAATGAACACAGCGATCATTTCAGCTGCTAAAATGTTCAAATAATCCAAGATGAATAATAATAATAATAATAATAATAATAATATAAATACATAGAATTATCCCATTTCAATACAAATGTTCCCTTTAGTAGTCCTAATACAGGGAATAAAAAGCTCAGAATAAGTTAATGTGATATCATGGGCTAGAGAATGAACCCTGAACACAACTGGGCTCGAACCCATGTCCTCCCGGTGACGAGCTGGTACTTTAGACCACCCAAGAACCTCTGACTACAATGCTATACCAGTCAGATACCAAATGGTTTTGTAAGCTATACATTACCAAGTAATGTATTTTAAGACAACTCAGTGGCACAGCGCTGCAGGGACTCGGGTTCGAGTCCCAGTCCCATCCTGTCGTCCAGCCAGGTCTGATCAGAGCACCAAAATGAACAAACAACCTTTAAGTTGGTGAGTAAAAACAGAAACCTCTCACCTGTCGACGTATTTGCGTGCAGAGTCGCTGAGCTCGACGGCCTTCAGGCCGCCCCTGAATGGGGGTTGGCGTAGGAGCCTGTAGCGCAGCGGCTGGCAGTTCCAGCATATCGGGCAGTCGGGTTTTGAGGTGAGCAGAGTGGCGTCAATTTCCAGGTGCTGCTCCATGGTGAAGAACTGCACACCGTAGACCTTCTCCTTGACGTCCAGCTTGATGGTCAGGGGTGTGTCACAGAAGACATCGCTGGGTCCCAGTGACAGGTTGTACCCGGCCACGGTGAGCAAGATGGTGTTGTGAATGGCAGGCAGCGCCGTCTCGTCCGGGGAGCAGAAGGTCACCCAGACGGTGAGACTGTCGGGAACAACCGGATGGGCGAACTCCAGCTGGAGCATGCAGCCCTGCAGGGGGCACGGAGGAGGCACCAGGCCAAGTTCCATGCCATTGTGAGGGCTCCAGGTACGGACACTCGGCTCACACATCTGCTCCACGTCAGGTGGACCTGGACAGAACAAAAGGTGGAGTTTCAAGTGAAGAAGGACTATGCACGTCCTGAATGGAGTGCCGACCCATACCTCAGAAGATCACAAGGCACAGGGGTAAATGGGCACCAGATGGGACGCCAGACCAGTGGTAGCAGAACAGGAGAATAAACCAGCCTTCTCTGACTCCACAGCAATGCCAATCACGTGTCTACATGTGAACAGAGGGCATTGCCAGGACTCGAACCTGGGTAAAACCCCCAGTGGTAGGTGAGCATATTATACCGCTGTGCCACCCGAGTGCTCACGTTTAGTCTAGTAGGAAAGATATGTCAGAACGTTTGACATTGGCACTGTTGTTGTGCCCTGAGATTGATTGGCATCTTCTCTATGGTTGGTTCCCGCCTTATTCACCATGCTGCCTACTTATGCCCTGGCTCCTCACGACCCTGAATTGTATTAACAAGGCATGAAAATGAATAAACAGTCACGTTCAGAGCGGTTCATTAACTGAATAACCAAACAGTAAAAGGTTCTAGACGCCTCCGCCAAATTGGCACTTGGACTGGGCACTGTAAGATTGTATTCCCTCTGCATATTTAATTGTTCCCTCTAAAGAATAACGAGATGCACTGCATTTGGCCAGGCAAACTTTGGTGCAAGATAAACATGATGGCACCGCCTGGCACCGACGAAGTACCATGAATGATGTTCCATTCAGGAAGGGGCCGCCTACTTAGGGAACCTTTCAGAGCCAACCCAGACCGTTATTTATAATATAAAGCAGCTGTCTTCTAAGCAGTCCTAACCTGCTAACTGTGTGTAAATTTTGGCACAGGCTGGCAACTCCTGTAATTTGCACCACTTTGCTTTTGGTTCACTTCGTTTTTTTTTCACCCCGCTTCTCTGCCCCTGCGTCAGCAGAACGCCGGTGGGCAGCGCTGCCCGGGTTGCGGCCGTCACGAGGCTCCAGCTACACCTCATATGCAGCAGACCAGCCATATTCAGAGTGACGTAGACGAGCATTCATCAAACCTAGCGAGAAGGCAGAGCAACGTACGAACGGCTGCTTTCCCTTTGTGCTAATCCAAGCTGGCACCAGCAGAGCCCATTTGCTAACCTCATTTCTGGGTAGCGCACAAGATTCCAGTGTTTAATCAACTGAGCGCTGAATTGGCTTTCCAGGCCACATCATCAACACTATTATTATTGTAAGCATGTGTGTGGCCAGCAAAGTTTGAGAAGAAAAAGAGGAGAACAATGATCACGGACGCAACCGGAGTGCTTCAGCATGGGGTTCACCAAATACCCTGTGTGGACGGAGTTTGAAAACATATAACACCATCGGTTATGAGTGCATTTATTTATTTTAGTTTCATATTTTATGAAAACGCCACCAGTCAACTGACTTCAGTAGGTGGAGCCAGCTTGCTCACGGAAGAATAAAACCAAAGAAAAACAGTCTTAGGGTAAGATAATCAGGGAAATGGGCCTCCCTTTGACTTCTTAGAGATAAAACCAGTTAAACCAGATAGTTTATTCACTTTTACTATGGTGTCACCAAGACTCAAGCTTCAAAACGGCTTCACCAAGATTCTCCATAATAAGCAACATTTCACAAGGTCCTTAAACTTCTGCACATCTTCCACAAGTCCCAGCAAGGCTTCACCAAGACTCAATCTTCAACGACGCATCGCCAAAGCTCTCACGCTTCAAAAAGGATTCGCCAAGACCCTAAATCTTCAGCAATACTTCGCTAAGGTGCTTGAGCTTCACCAAGGTTTAGTCCATGCTCTGAAGTTCTAAAGTTAAAGCTCTTAGGTTGCTCTTACGTCTTCACAGAGGTTGCTGATCTTCACCAAGGCTTCAAATGAGTACCTTAATCTTCAACAAGGCTTTGCGGAGGCTCTTTAACAAGCCATCCACCAAGGTTCTGAACCTTCAGAAGTGCTTCAGCAAGGCTTTCAATCTTTGGTACTGCTCTTAGTTAAGCCAATATTTACTAAAAGTTTGACAACTTCTAGTAATCATCAACAAGGCTTCACCAAGGCCCTTTAAGCTCCAGTAAGGAGCTTCAACCTTCAAAAATGCATAAAAACTTCTTCAGCAAGGCTTTCAATCTTCAGCTGTCCATCAAAAAGGCTTCACACCAAGATGCTCAAGGCTCTTCACGTTCAACAAGGCTTCACAAGTTCAGTAAGGCTTCAGCAAGTCTCTTGGGCATTAAGAAGGTTCCACCGAGGTCCCCAGGTTCCAACAAGCCTTCACCAAGGTTCTGAATCTTCAACATCTTCAAACTTCAATTTGGCTTAAATAACATTTTACCAATGGTTCAATTCTTCACAAAAGCATGAATAATCTGGTTGCCAAGGCTTTAATCTAATTTCTAATGTACATTCCACAATTAGAAGTTTCTCATCTCAGTGAAGGTCCAGCTCCACCCAGTTGACACAGCCGGGTTCTTAATCAAGAGCTTTGAAGACTTGAGCCTCAAGCCCTGATGCTTCAGGACTTTTGGAGCGAGTATAAGGAGGTATTTTCCAGTTTAAGCGTCTAATACCCATAATGGTTATGTAGCAGATGAACGAGCGGTGCAAATTGCTCCAAGGTGGACTAATAGCTCCGACCTCTGGGTTTTCCAGGTGACCTGTGAATTGTTCCGTGAATGGGTTCCTCACGTTTAACCAACTCCACAGGACCACAAGCTTGTCTAGGAAACCACAAAATCCCCAAAAACACATTTGGACGGCGTCCAGCTTAATTGCAGAGTTTAAGGTTGGTCTGTTCACACACTGACCTCCAGGGATCATGGAGGAATAAGGCAGTGGCTGGATTGCTAAACACTGAAGGAACAAAAAAGAGTGCACTGAGGCACGTACACCAGTTTGAGGGAGGGCTAGTGGCCTCTCTTCTCTGAAAACTGGTGGATCAACCTCGTGCTGACGTATGAGTAGAAGTAATCAGGGGACTCTGAGCTACGGATCCCAAAATCTACAGCACCAGGCTTTAATATTCAAAAATGGTTTGCTGCAGACAAAATATTATCACAAGGGTTTGTTTAGCATTTCTACAAATCACACCCATGTCCAGCATTCCTAACGCGATGAGGAGTTTGGAACTGAAAGTGAGAACAGTTCTCAGTTTTTTGCAGTCCCTTGGTTCAAGCAGGTGTAAACATGGCACCAGAACAAACCACTCTGTTTGTAGTTGAAGCGACAGATTCTTATTAAGAAAACACTTTGCGTGTGCCTTGTTCCTGGAACTCTCCTGTGGTCCAAATTCCTGGTTTGAATCAACGCTGGTCCAGGTCCAGCCGATACCGATGTTCAGACAGGCTTTCATGTTTGTTCTGTTGGTCTCGAAATATTTTCAAGGTTCCACACAGTTTTTGTCTGGTTTTGGTACAGGTTTAATCATGGTTTCCAACTGGGTTACTCTTGGATTTGGCTTGGTGTCCCCTAGATGGGTTCTGCCTGGGTTCCTCATAGGTTGTCCCACAGTTTCTATGTGGCTTCGATCTGGGTTCCTCAAAAGCTGCCCTTGGATTCTGCATGGTTTCTGCTCCAGTTTCTCATGAACCTTCCCCGTTTCTGTATGGGTTCTTCATATGCTGTGTGAGTTCCTCACCTCACAGGTTCTGTATGGTTTCAGCTTGGACTGTGCCTGGTTTAGGAACGGTTTCCACAAACCACCCTTTTTTCTTCCCAACGCTCTCACCGACCTCCTGCAGTAAGATTTACGAGAGGCTTTCTCTCAGCAGGTGAACAGAGCACCAGAAGATGCCGTCCATACCCCCTCCCTCAGCCCCCCCATACACCCCGGCTTCGTGCTGAGGGGCAAAAGAGGAGGGCATTTGTGGGAAGGTGGCATGTTGCAGGGCCATCTCTGGCCAAGAACCACAAGGCACAAACAAACCCAGAGCCAAGCAGCTGCACCAGGGAAAGGTTCTCAAAGCAGCACCATGTCAGAGGGGCGCAGTAAGGGGGAGCCCACCGTTCTCAGGGAAACGTTCCAGCAGGGGAAACAGGGAGGCATTATGCGCAGTGGCAAGCCTGGACATGTTTCTGCAACACACTGTTACAAGTCAGGATGGAGGCATGCGAGTGTGTGTGTGTGTGTGTGTGTGTTGGCATGTGTGCGCGTGTGTGTGTGCGCACGCTGTTGGCATGACAGGACAACGTCTTAAACAGCACTGCAGTTCGCTTAAAGATAATTTCAGGAAATTATCCAATTGCTCCAAAAGCCTCCAATTAACAACAGGGAGCTAACGACCTGTCCGGACCCTCATCCATCAATCACAGAGTCAATCATCACCCAGCCTTTGAAGTCTGGACCTCCTATCTTGAAGTTCTCTTTCTCAGGGGGGAACAAATTCCAAATCTTGCACTTAATGATCAAACTTGCACTGAAGCCAGGATTCAGACTAATAGTGAGAAGATGGATTTCTCCACGGCCCTGCCCAGTGTGTACTGAACTTTTCCACCAAGCACCATTCCAGAACTATAATTTCCAAGTCCAAGACCAAAGCTTCCAGTTACAGGACCAGTAAGTTTGATTACAGTGGGTCTAGTCACAAGGGTTCCACTTTAAAAGCCAACAGAGTGTTCCAGTTGAAAACCGTCCAGTCTCAGTACCAAGGTTTCCCAGTTATACCTTTCCAGCATCCATCGTTGGCATGTGACCCACTTTCAGTACCGAAGCTTTTAGTATCTCCCGAGGTTCCACTTCAAAAACCATACCTAGTCCAACCACCAAAGCAGTCAATTAAATTATAGTTTTTTAATTAATGTAGTATTTAAATACATTGGAGATGCCTGTCCTGATTGAAAAAGTAGCAGTTCCTGTGACCTGTTGGACCCAACCAGTTTTTTTTCTGGTGCCCAACTGTGCCAGGTTCAGTTCCTGTTCAAAAAGCACTGGCTGAAACGTCCCAGCCGTGCCACACGCCTGCCTCAGACACGGAACCGAATCCCGGAGGAAAAACCCGAAAAACCTGCCGAGGTGCAGAGTAAGAGCATTCCTCCTGGCAAACTGGCACATCAGCGTTTATGCCAGCCATGCCCGCAAACAATAATTAATAAAACAGCTGTCAGAGAGCTCTGCGGCAGCACAGCTGTGCCGACTATTTATAAAACTTAAATTCCCCCTCCCTGTCCAAATAGTTCCCCCTGTCACAGTTGTTCAGGGCAGAGGGGAATAACAAGAGGGTAAATAAAACAGAAAGGCAGAGTGCTTCAGGCCGGCTGTTGGTCACTTTTCCACTGCATCGTCAAAAAGATCTACAATCGTCTATCGAACGCATCCAGTTACAAAGATTCTGGTCGCTATACCAACACCTGCTTTATGGTTGTAGTTCCAGAACCCAAGCATCAACGGTTCCTTTAATAATATCAGCCTCTGCTACTACAGTTCCAGTATACAAATATCACTTTGGCCCAAAGCAGGTCAGTTCCAGTTCCCTTTTATTTTCAGTTTATTTTCAAAGGTTTTAAAAGGTTCAGGTACCAGGAGCAGTTTCAGTACCAATGCACTGCAAGAACTTTGTCTCACATGAACCACTAGAGAGTATTGTGAGATCTCCAAACTTTTCTATGCCTCATTGTCAAAAGGTTTCCACAAAAAACACGTCATTCAATGGTGAGGGTCAAAACCAAAAGTCTTAGGCCACCATGAGATTTAGCAAAGGTATATTGCACACTTACGCAGTATTACAAAAACAGAAAAGGCTACAGCTGCAAATAATTGTTCCACCTGGCCAACGGCAGCACCTAGATCAGGTGATGAGGATCCGTCTTTTTTAGGAGAGCAGAGACAGGACCACTTTTTTTGCAAAAGGGGAACAGGGTAAAATGGCGAAGCTAGGCTAAAGTTCACAAAGACTGGAATGAAGATTAGTGGAGAAGAGGATTAGTTCAGGGTAATATACGCTCATTGTACCATTATGTCTAAGCTACAAACCTAGAGGTGGCCAAAGACTTTTGCACAGTACTCTTGATTCCCAAACCAAACTAGTTAGTTAGAGTTTTGGCCACAAATAGAATTAATAGTAAATACTGACTTTACTATAAAGAATTAACAAATTGCCCTTGTGTTGACCGTTTCTGAACTCTAAGGTCCACACAGGAATGAAGTGCTGTTTTCTTCTCTTACCCTCAGCCTCTCGTGGACTCCAGTGACCAGAGGGCAGGCAGGGGCGTGGCGACCAGGAGTTAGAGGCGTACTGGAGGAAAACTCGACCTTCTGCACATTTATCACACACTGATCCCACTTCTCTAGGAAACCAACAGACAGAGAGGAACTTAGATACAGTTCATTTATTATTATTATTATTATTATTATTATTATAAATGATGTAAACCTTCTTGATTTCCTGAAGCAGTATAGCTTCATCAATATAGTGTAATTAACAGAGCTTTCAGTGATTAGACTCTTGATCTCTCTCTCTTAATTAGGGAGACACTTAAGACACATAGAATACAATAAGTCCTTACACCAAAGGAACTACTTTTAGTATCAAGCCTTAAAGTCCAACAGACTAAGGTCTAAGTTCCTGTACCAAACATACAAAAGTACCAAACTCTTCCATTTCCTGATCCAAACTTTCAACTTCTTGAATCAAATCTTGCTTTTTAGTACCCCTTAAGTTCCAGTGTTAACCGCAACAGTTCCAGTACCAGTTCTCCTTCCAAAGCGCCCAGTTCTAGTCGCAAAGCGTGCAGTCCAGCTACGTATGCTTCAAGTTCCAGAACTACAGATTTCTGTGCTAGTATCCAACTTTAAAGTCCCATAACCATAGCTTCAGCTTGAGTTCCAATGTTCAGTGATACATTTCCATCAGCAGAGTTTCGATTTCAGGTCTAAATGTACTGATTCCAGAACTAAAGGAACACCGAAGACATTACTTCTAGTGTCAAATCTTAAAATTCAGCAAAATAAAGTCCAGTTTAAGTACCAAACCTCTTAGTTCCAGGTCCAAACTTTCCCCTTCTTGATTCAAACCGTCCAGCAAGTTTCCCAAGCCCAGTATCAGAACCCAAGTCGCCAGTTCTAGCAAAGGATCTTTTTTAAGCATCCCTTATGTTCTAGAGATAGTCTTAACAGTTCTAGTCGCAGTTCCAATTTTAGTATCAGACCATAAATTCCAATAATCATAGGCCTTTACAGTCCTTGTACCTAAGGTTTCAGTATGATTTCTATCACTTTGCTTTGTGAACAGCACAGTTCCGGTGTCCTGGTACCAAAACCGTGCGGTGAAACTGACGTCTCTGTTTTTCCAGGTCTCCATGTGTAGCATTGCTGAAAACATTGAGTCAGACGTCAAAGTTGTGTGTGAAAGTTCTTCTGTTGCTGCTCAAATTTCGTTTTTATGAGTCATTTAAGCATGACGGACCGCCACGTCTCAAACGCAGCATAAATACCGAACGACCAGCTCTCAACGTACCTCGACACACTCCAGAGGGGCTTCCCCGTCCCCCAAACGCACCTGTCGGACAGAGCTGCCGACAAGTGCAAACGCTTTGCTTACGAATCCGGCGAAATATTCATTAGTCAAGGAAGCAGAGTTCGACTTCTCCAAGTCACTGAATAAAATGGAACGAATGAAGCTCAGGCTCGGGTTTCGGGAGGTCCTGCGGAGGCCGGTTAATCAATGAGCCTTGAAAGATGTTTTTAATTGATAGCACGTGTGACTGATTGAACAATAAACAAACCATCTGGGCTGCAAAAAACTTCACTATGCATCTTCGTTAATCCATTAAGGGTCCTGATATAAATCATAAAGCTTTTATGAAGCAATCTCAGGGTTTTACCCTCTTCGGCTTCCAGAACTGCCTTAATTTTTGCGGGTAACAGGTGTACTTAATAAAGTGGCCACCCCCAGACCGGCATTCTGCCCTCCCCAAGACAGAGATATTCACCATAAAAAGTTCACCTGTCATAGAAGTGGCTTGTGATGGGAGGAAACCACTCCAGAGTGACCAAGTCCTGCTGCTGCTCCACCAGTTTGGGCGCCATGGGTACAGGAGGTGGTTTGTATTCAGGTTGCCAGGTCTGATAAACAAGATCCAGGTAGCAGTGCATCCGGGCCACCTGGTTTAGGGTGAAGGAATCCGTACAGGTATCCTCTGCATGGGGTGAAATTTACAAGAATTACAAAACAGTACAGTTACGTCAATACTTATATATCATAGTTTCATGAGTTTTTGTTTGCTCAGAGGGTGGCACATTGGGTTTTCTCCAATAGTTACAATGGACTACATTTGATTGTATTCGATTCGATTGTACTCCTGCCCTCCATTGGCACCATTACTGACACAATGGTCACTAGATGGCACCAAACAGATTAACATAAACAGGTCAAGCTGTGTTCATCCAATGTGCTGTTTGTTTCCGTGTTTATAGTCGTGTGTAGTAACGCTTTCATCTTTCAGCCTAATTCTGATTTTTTTTGGTGCTTTCAGTGATGCTGGAGAATTAGGACATTTTAGGACAATCACTGACAATTAAAAATAACTATTTATCAAATATCATTCCAAATAATGCTCTGGTTTAAAACATGGAAGTGTGTGGAAGTTATACTTCTACTGAGGTGCCAGAAAGATAAGATAAACTCCACATATTATTAGGGCAACTGGCGTCTCTAAATTGCCCTCGGTGTGTTTGAAATCTGGACAGTTTAGGGGCTATTTGGCTTTCCACAGCCATACCCCTACCTGTGTAGCTCATGTAGTTGTTGAAAGGCGTTTGGACGAACTTGCTGCACCCACAGGTCTCGTTGCCTGGCTCAGGGTCTCTGCAGTGCTTGTATTTGGGCGTGGGGTTCGTATCGGCGCACAGGTCCCCAGTCTCCAGCGACGGCTCTGTCTCCAAACAGGCATCATTGCAGGACTCGATCTCGGAGATGCCCCTGAAGACGTGGTAGAGGCCGAGGCTGTGTCCGATCTCGTGGACCATGGTATTAGTGTGGCCGAAGGTGCCGTAGAAAGACGGATTCAGCACGATACCCCCTGGGGGAGGGGGGGGGCAGAGAGAGAGAGAGAGAGAGAGAGAGAAAGAGAGAGGGGGGCATAAAATATTCAAACAAATTGCAGTATGACTCATTTGCACCCGTCTCCAGAAATGATGACGGATCGATTCAGTTTCAAGCGAAATCTAAACAGCGCATGTATCGGGGGGGTCTGTTAGAAATGAAACAGAGCCCCAGCGATAGGGAAGCACTGCCCTGCACCCAATCCATCATGCAAGCGTAGATCAAAGCATCTGTTCCTGGCCCGGCGTATATTAAACACATTTCATAAGTACCTAAATGGGTCAGGGCCTCTTTGTCCCACGGCCAGGAAGCCACGCCAGCCAGGTCCTCATTAGTGGAGTTGGCAAAGAAAATGTTGAGGTGTGAGGAGCCGTCCAGTTTCAGGATGTCTTTCAGCTCCTTCACATCCAGGTAGGCCCTGTGGGGGCAAACAGACACCGATCACACATGGTTTAGTTCAGACCGGCACCCGAGAGGGGTGGATGCATTTTGGAAGTGAGCACAGGGTTGACTTTTGGCCAGGGGCCTGGTGGGCCATTCTGCAAGCAGACGGCTAACGATGCAAAATAAAACACATAAATCATAACAGGGGGAATTCAGGTAAACCTGGAGAGCATGGATCAGATAACAGCCGGCGTCCACGTGCGCTTTATTGTGGAAATCAACGATCTATGTACAAATTAATCAAGATCTAAGACCTGAGTGAAAGTGCAGATTATCTGGAAGCGCAAACTTTGGTGGAAAGAGCCATTTCCTGAGGGTCTGGGTTCAAATCACAGATGGCGATTGGACTGCAACGTTAGAGGTCAGCCCCAGTTTCCTCCAACATTCCAAAGTAGTGCGTGGGGTCAATCGGAAGCTTTAAAGTGCCCCCGGCATACCGCAACTTTTCCCGTCACATCACGAAAAAATGCGGAAATATTCAGTACTTTGCAAAAGTCTCAGATATTGGATTAGATATATACACGACCACATATATATATACAGTCGAATGTGGTTAATGGAACCACGTTTTGGTCCTAATAACCGACTGGTCCGATTAAACAAACATGCCCTATATTACAAGACGGGACGTGCTATAATTTATGTAACATATTAAATGTTTATTAAACC
>JAUZST010083289.1:0-20320 GCA_034779995.1 Parotocinclus haroldoi | reverse complement strand
ACTGAATTTGTGTTGTAAAGGATATGAACTGCATTCAGTGTTTGTATTTTTCCCTTAATAACTGCCACAGTGTATTTATTTGGTTGATCCTCATGTGTTTCCAGCTAAAGGTGTGGCTGTATTGTTGATTCGTGTATCATTTGTTTGAGGTTCAGTGGTCAAGATCGAACCTAACTCAGAAAAGATCGATCAGCTGGGACTGGCAGGAAATGATTGGTAAAGCCTTGACAGATCAATGTTTTGTCTTGAATTTCTGCTCCGTCTCCTTATCCTCTCCTTGCAGCCATGCCAAGCACAGTGGAAGATCAAGAGCTGTAATCAAATACAGCTTCTTTACACAATGCAGTCATTCATATTAAACATGGCTGCAGTGTAAAGGACAGCATATTAAAAGATAACATCTCCCAAAGAGACCTCCTAATACCGTAAATTAAGAATGAGCAATAAGGAAGTGTGAGGATGCAATTGGTTTTTAGCTCACCATTCATATGAGGCTGGCTTTCTATGCCGCTCTAATTAGCTGTTTGGCTACTGTGTGCACGAAAGTGGCCAGAAGAGAACAAAGGGTGATAAAAAGTGTTAGCTACTGCTATCGCTCGTTACATTTCATGAACACCTCAGGCACTTTAACAGAAATATGAAGATGGCACAAACTGTTTCCTTCTGTATGTTGGGTTAATGTGTTGTTACAGTATGACCTCATTTGTAAACAATGCAGAATTCGGGTGCAAGGACTAAAGCAAGCTCTTCTTATAAATATGCACTTTGTTTTTTATGGCTGTGGTTTTGCAAATATCTGGTAATTTTTTAAATAATCTATTTATATTAATTTAACCAATATACTTTAGGTTGTACAGCTGTTCATAACAACTGTCATTTGCTTACTGGCATATTGACCACTTGGAAGCACTGGATAGAGTTCTCTTGTTCATTTGGCTATACTTTCCTGGAACCAATTCGAGCCAATGCCTCGAGTATCAAATGCCATATGACTCAATATGCTACAAATACTGACTGGAATCGTGAGACTGACAAAAATGTCTTTTGTTTATGATGTGATTTGTTTTTGTGCTAAACTTGAACAAACAATTAGAGAAAAGCAAATAATATTATAAGGTGCAAGTACTGGGTACTGTGGTTATGTAGTAGTTAAGGTACCGTAATACTGTCAAGCTGATACTGCAAGGTCCAGAAACAATAAGTGTGGACTGTTGATTGTAACCTGAATAATAACCTGTAAATGTAAATATAAAAACTGTCAGTTGGAAAGACTCTTGTGATAAAATTCTTACATCAAAGTACAGTCATGAAAGAGCAAATGATATGCAGTAAACAGCAAATAGAATAATAATATTTTGTATAGAATGTGAAGCCTAACGGAGGACAGAAATACAGAAATTCTTATCCAAGTTCCGCCTTGCCATAAACTTAAAATGAATTGAATCCAATGAAGTTAATTAAAAGCTAATTAAAACACTCCCAGAATGTCACAGAAACTCCCCAACCTTGCATGCAGTCCTCAAGGCTTTCAGAGCTTCGAACACAATGGTTTTCATCAATCACATAAAGGCAGAAACAACACTCATCTGACCAGATAACATATTTATGGTCATGAACATACATTTTTTGTATTTTTGCTCACTGTAACTGGTCAACTTTGTGAGAAGAAGTGAGCGAAGGCCTCATGCAGCACACTCTACTCCATATGTTCATGGTATGCAGTCCAATAAGGAGTGTTCTTACAGAAATTAGTTTTGAAGGACCTGCATTGACTTGTAGAAGCAATTCTTGCCTAAATATTACCATCCCCAGTGAGTAATCCATCAAAATCCTAGAGAGAGAATCTCCACAGTCTTCAAGAAAACATGGATGCTGTCTGGGAGCTCCTTGCAAAATTCAATGCAAGATACGCAAATTAATTCCCAAATGAGCATGAAACATAGCCTGCTGTTATACAGACAAACAATTGACCCACTTTTCTCATGAACTCAATGAACAATTAAAAAGAACTGTACATGGGGTGATATGCATATTTCAAACTAAAGTAATTTTACCTTAGTCATGTTTTGATTTAAAAAAATATGTAGTCCAGTTAAGTTTCTCGTTTAAAGTATTAAAGCAGTAAACAAATTTTAGTTTATTTTTTCAGGCCATTGTGAGATTTCAACATATGTAGGTTAGGTTATTGGTAACGTGAAGATTGGTCTACAGCATGCCTGATACTAGGCAACTTGCCAGTTCTCGTGAATACAGTGGATTTCGGTTAATTGGACCACCGGTTAATGGGACCAGTCGCTTATTCGGACCAAACCCTAATCAAATCCTATTATATACGTGTAATATTATTTGCTTATTATTTAATCTGATTACAGAATATGTACAGTATGTAATACCTCTTCGTTTTTCCCAAGTTTCTCCCCAGCCCTCTACTGTCACCTACAGGTCTTTGCCTAGTAAGAACTTGGTTTTTACAGTATTATGCTTCGAAAGCTGAGTAGTCATACAATGTGTTGTAGATCGTTTTGAAAAACTTGTTTGCAAATTTATTTTTCAATGAACAAAGTTCGTAAGCATCCGTAGTTCTTGTTTGTATGTTCGCTATACCTGTAAATCGCACAATAAAGGTTTAATAAACATTTAATGTTACATAGCACGTCTCGTCTTGTAACATAGGGCATATTCGTTTAATCGAACCAGCTGGTTATTAGGACCATAATGACCGTGTTCCGATGTGGTCCCATTAACCGGAATCGACTGTATATGGATGATAGATGCAGCTGAGCTATCTTCCAAGCCTCCCTCTACTCCGACCTTGGTTAGAGTGTTTACATGAACTTAATAGTCCTATAACAGCAGAAAATCTGATTGTCAGTATTCTGACCAATCAGTATACATAAACTTAAGTAATCAGATAATGGGGAATATCCAGGTATTCATGACTCAGGCAGTAATTGAATTTTTCCTTTGCAAGCAGCCAATAATTTCACAGAAATGACAGAAAAACTTCAAAATATTCAATGATTTTGTTTCTTTTCTCCAGAGTATACTCCATAAAGTGTTCAATCGCCGTATTTCTGAATTTAATTCCACAGCATGGCGTCTTCAATAGAAGATGTCAGTTCACAGTGTATTGGATGATTAGTTCCTAAGAACTGACTATGTCTATTACTTCATAGCATGTAATAGTAAAGGAACTGTCAACTACAACATTAGTTGTAATTGATGGTAATTAATGACTTAACTGATGATTTATGGTAATTGAATTATAGCAATGAATAAAAGCATAACAGCTATTATTTACAGCCCACCTGTGACCATTGTTAAAATATACACACATAGTTATTGGGTTGTAGCTTGGTGCCATGGAACAATACATATAAATGTGAAAACAACATGCAAAATGAAAAAGCTGAAATGCAGAGCATGAAACCAGGTCTATTTCAGGTCATGTATACACATGTACATGCATACACACAAGCTCAATCAGACTGTCTGTGTGCACATGCAGTTAATAATCTGATCATAGTCTGATTTCTGCAGTTATTTAATTATTCAAGAGGTCACATAAACAGCATACTCTGGGCCTAGAAATCAGATTAAGAAATCCAATCAAGAAAACTGGATTTTATTTGAGTAATCAGATTTCTGATAGGATGTATACCAGTTATCCGATTTCAATAGGTTTTCTTAGTGTTCGCATGCGCGCAAACATAAACAACATGTTTGTCAGGTCAGATTATTAAGTGCATGTAAACAAAATCACTGTAATGCAGCTGAACTATATGTGTACTGTGGGAAGAAACCAAAGTATCTGGAGGAAACCCACATGGATCCTACACACTCCACACAGGCAGCAGTCAGCTGTGCCATGCAGCCTGCAAGTAGAATAAAACTTCAACATCACTTTGTCATCTGAGACATTTTGAAAATATGCACCAGATTCTAAAAAACACTGTGAGCCCTCCCTCTTCTTACTCACTTTTCTTCAAAGTCTATGACTTTCTACTTTCCGTCTCTGTCCGTGTCCATCTTCAGTCTCATGCAGCAGATCTTTAGTTTGCAACCAGACGCACTCTGCCTTCGTTCCTTTGTTATCTGTTCCATCACTCTCTCTCATGGCTCCAGCCAGAAAAGAGGACTAGAACAGTAGATCGTCATTATAGATTAAGACTGTGGGTGTGATCACTTCCCTGTCAGGAGGAAAATCACATGTCTGGTGTAGGAACCTCAACGGCTGCCCTGATTGCTTGCTGTGTGATGGTCCAGACTAAACAAGCCTGAACAGCTGTTGCCGCCATCTGACCTCGCACTGAATATTTTTCTGTCATACTACATGCTGTGCTTTCTGAGATTACACACCACTGCAGGTGAATCAGGTGTTTGAAAGCAGGAAAAACACAACGTGCTGCACAGTGCTTCACAAGTCACAAATCTTCCTTTGTTTCTTTGTGTAGGTCGGTTTACCAAGAGAGGCAAGCATTTTTTAAATTCATATTCTCTTGCAATTAAACAGTTAACTAAAGCACATAATAGCGATGATGAAAATGTGCTTAAATCATTTTCTGTTGTTGTTGTTTAAAGCTATAGCATGTGAAGTCAAAAAAATTAAGTTTGATTGATATTAAATTTAACACAATTCTTGATAGGATCTAAGCACATATACTGTGGACATTCCTGCTTATTTTAGGCACACCCACTTGCTAATTGGTTCATCAATATAGATTCCATTTAGAAGTAATATGGAATCTCCGTAAATAAACAGTTGTAGTAAAATTGGTTGCACTGAATACCTCTGCTTATCATTTTGACAATTTCCCAACATGTTTCAGCTGTACCTTTCTAAAACAAGTTAATAAAGAAATGGTTTGTCAAGTGTTTAACCATCATACACCTATAGGTTAAATTGGAATTCATAACATCCATGATTTTGGATTTAATTCTAAGTACTTTTGACTACTTTGACAAATGTTTTACACAGATACCGCTTGAAAATATGCGATGGAAAATCTCTTAAAACCTGTAACAATCTCACCTGTCATATTTTACATATTTTAAAGTAGTGTTGACTCTATAAATTGGTTCCTTTGGATACAACATAGAAGTACACATAGGAGACACTTTTGAAGGAGAGCTTGCCTTGGCTCAGCATCCCTAAAAAAGATGAGAGCATATAGACAATAATGTAGGGAATAATCATGTATGTAGCTGTATCATAAGCAATTCTTTATTTGTGTAGTTATTATCTAGCTTATTGTTTACTAACTTACTTTCATACTCTCATACTCTTTATGTGCCAAGAACAGTGAATGACTGCTCCAGAAATGTTAAAAGATCTAATATGATTTTATTACAGAAGAAAGTTTGATGAAGGCAAAAGTTAGGATTACAACAAGGAGCAACAAATTTAACTTTTTCATAATTGGTTTCATATGGATGACTGTCTATATGTCTAATTGCCATAGGATGGTTGTTTGAATGTACATTACAGTTTGATATATAGTGGGGAGGTTAATGCAGGTGCATGTGTAATTGATTTGGGTGCTGTTGTTAAATGGTGCTGTTTCAGGTGTGGGATGTAAGCATGTCTGAATAATGATTAATCTTGAGTTTAATGTAGCCTGTGAGGGTGGTTGGCTTTTGAATTTAGCTTTTATATCATACATGTGTGGTAAAAGGTTGAATATTTTTAGTTATTTTATTAGTTATTTATTTGTAAAACTGACTATTACCAAAGTACAGATAATGCGTAATATACCCCTGAAGTTTATTATGAATTTAGTATGTCTGGTCCGGAGTCACTATTTGTAGAACATTATTGCTACTTATGTAGTCATACTGGTATGTAGCACCCCTAAGACTGTATAGGTCCACAAAAGTACTAGCAAGAACACCTGGCTTTACCACTGAAAACACGAACACAGCTGCCTCTATGAAGACGACCAGCACTATCAGACGATCCATTTTGCTTTTCTATGCCATGCGAATGCTGTAAATATCAGGGCATTTTATCAAACTTTAAACTATATGCCCTATGATGTCACACAGCACACTGAAAGAGCTTGGTCACCATGCCTTCAAGTGCATATTTGTTACTTTATTTCCCAGGCTACATAAAAACAATTTGAAAACACAGTTGGACCAGCATGAATTATTTTTTTTCAAATTTATAATTATATACATTGTTGAAATTACCATTATTTTGGCTTAGCAGCAAGATCTTCCATTGTTGAGCGTGTTGTCAGTAACTATTAAGGTTTTCAGCTACTGACAGCAGCATTTTGTTTCTCTAAAAATAAATTAACAACATAGGAAATGCATCCAGCTGTTTATAGCTGTAGTAATAGGGCCATCACACTGTTTGACGTTTAACGTCCTCTAACAGATGGCTCAATGCGAACACGGTCTTGTATATTTCCCTTTTAAGCATGGTTCTGTTTAAAAGAACTATTCCTCCGTCTATAGTGACATATTTGTTACAGTTACAGTAATAGTTCTGTTCTGTTAGATACGCCAGTATGTCTGAATTGATCGCATCACCTTTAATTAGACACTGACGTTGTTCAATGCAGATGCATGAATCACAATCCGTAATGCGGAATCAATATTGGGCACTCTGTCTCACACAGAAGTTGTATTCAGTTCACTTCCCGGTAATTACTGACCCCAAATTTAGCCTTTGCTGTAAGAGCACGGTGTCAGCAGTAAAGAGGCAATGCTGTAGCCACTCATTAAACAATCAGCTACATCCCATCAAACATTAAAACTCTATAGATCAATGCATCTGCTTGTAATTGCCTATGGACTAAAATAAATATCCTTACTCACAGTAGTACAGCCTTAGAAATGAAAACTAAATGTGTGTTGTTTAAGGAATTTAGAACCGACAATGCAAAATGTCTGCCTGCCAAGGAACACATTTGGATGAGTTTTTTGCATGTTTTCCACATCAGTGTTCGGTTACTGGCTGTCAATGGCAATGAGACAATGGCATGTTTATAAGCTCTGTTTGTTTAACCAGGCTCATTTTACAGTTTGGATTTGACCTACAATCAGATAGAATAATGAGTAATAACAGGTATTATAGTGTGGATTTCATATTCAGTAATCAGAACATAATCAGAAAAATTAAAAAACAGATTTTAACCACATGAATCTAACTATTCTGAAAACCTTCTACATGATTTAGTAAATATTCTTTGTAAATTGCATCCATGGGAAACTAGGCTTATATTGACTCCATGACATTTTTCAATAGTGAAACTGAATCACTGTTTCTTCTTAAAAAAATCTACTTTGTTGCAAATAGTTAACCTATTTTATCAACATAATTAATGCTACATTGTTTGTTAGGTTAAACTTCTTTAGGTTAAGGCTTGATCCTGATCCAAGATCTCTATGATCTCTATCATTTTTTAAATGTTTTATTTTATTGATTTCCTATGGGAAAATTCCTGCCCTGTTCCTGTATATTCAAATATTTCTTATGAAGTAAGCGTAATATTTTGGTGCAGTGGACTGTGATAGGAATGCTGCCATTTATCTATTAATTTGGCAAGGCTTTGACTCTAAGCTTGAGCATGGTCACATTCATCAGAGTGGTTTATTTAGTGGTTCAGAAAGTAGGAAGGATTTGGATATTGAGTGCTCAGAATGCAAATCTTGTTAATTTAATATGTTGTAAAGGATGCGAGAAAACCTTTCTGCACATACAAAAAGTCATAGTAAAATAAAGCATTTAAAACAGCTTTTAACATTGTTATTTAATACTCAACAATCCCACAGCCACACCCCCTCAGCCCTTAATAACATTCTCATGACTCCCATGACCCATGACAACCATAATGGAGTCAGTTTTCACAATTCTGGGGAAAAGTTTAGAACCTTACTTACACAATATATAGACCGATGGATAACCCTTCTAATTATTCAGCTCTGCTCTTTCAAAAACACTCACTTGTAGCGCCTTTTACATGGTGGTGCATTGTCTCAAAGCAGCAAACTAGTCAGTTACATTAATTTCTGTATGGCTATCCTTAAACACAGTCCATAGAAAATTGGTTTGTCAACTTTGAAAGCTGAAACTGCACTTGCATATTTAATAAAACTATATTATAAGGGGTTAGCTTTTGTTTGTGGATTTACTTATCTCAAGTCTTAATAGAGTCTAGTTGGAGTGTGTTCTTGGCCTGTTGCGTATTTGTACTAGCTTGCGATAATGTCTACTAAGATGAATATAAAGCATCTCTGTAAGCCTCTCGGGATATGGGCATCTGCTAAATGCTGTAAATGTATGGCTGGTTTACACAGAACCCTGACCTCGGCTCCATCAGACGTTTAAAATGCACTGGAATGCCGAAACTGAGCCAGGGCTCATAAGCCGAACTCACAGTTATGTTTCAAAATTTGTAATTTTTTGTTATGTGTAATTATTGTTTACAATTAGTATCTGGGGTATCTGATTTAAGATATCAGATAATCAGATCAGATAATCATATCTATCATAGTTAGTTTATCAGTCCCCTATATGGAATAGGCTTGTACCCTGAATGAACCCAGTGTGATCAGCTGTTTCCATCCAGATGCTTTCATCAGTATTTTTAAAGCAGGGCTCTGTATCAATCACTGTCACACATCTCCTGTACTGACTCATTGTCAATTGCATAGCCTTGTCTAGAACAATACTGTAGTGTGAATCCCTTTGATCTAATTACCCTGCTTGTCACGCAGTCAAATATAATGGACACATGCTCATTTCAGTTCAGATACAACATCTGAATTGTCCTTTGAGATTTAAATGTAAAAGATTTGTCTGCTGCATACTGACATCAGGACTATAGTCCAACAGAGATCCCAGTCCTAATGGCAGATCTTTCCCCTAAGAGAGTAATATTTAAAAAAGACAGATGTTCTGTTCACAACCACCTTTTTAACATTCCACAGAAATCCGGCAATTAGGGATTCCTGACTACATGGTTCTTCTTGTTTAAATACAATAATAATACGTTGACAATCGAGTAATAACTGATTTAACTTTCAGATTTGTCACCAAATTGCCATGCACCAAAAGCATGTTGCTTATATGCTTTAATACTCTGTGTTCATTGTTCAAATATTTAATTTTGGTTTACATTTGTACACTCTTAAGTATACAAATATTAAACAACAACATTATACAACATCTCTTTTCAGCTTAATCCTGGTCAGAGGTGCAGGAAGGAACAACCCCAGATAGGTCTCCAATCACATGGTCAACATTTTCAAATACATATAATGGCATTGCGATTCAGTTGCTTTTACATGATATGTGAACATACATATGCATGCACATCTGAAGGATTCAAAAATATTTCAGCTCGAGGTAGATAACCCTAATAGGAGGACATCACATCCCCAAAAAGGAGGCAGTCATACATTTATTCATACATCCATTGCGATTTACAACTTGCTTAAGGTCCTAACTGTGGCAGATTTGGCAGAGGTGGGATTTGAAACGTGGACCATCAGGTTCAGAGTCCAGTACCTTAACCGTTAGGCTACCACAGTCCCATTACCAAGGGCTTCATACTTCATACACAGAATGAAAACCATTAACTCTATATTAGAGTGGAAGAAATGAAATGACTGTCACCAAACTTGGAGTCAACTTCAAAATCTCTCAACTTCAATGCTATATTCCACACTTTTTTAACACTGGTGGTGCTGCACTATATGATACACTTAAAGTTCAGCAGCAGATATTTTGTCATTCTGGTATAGTACAAAAACGATGCCAGAGACGATGTCGCTGCACTCCTCACATACGTTTGTATCAGCATATAATTCAATAGCACCCTTTCCTTTGCTGCTAACAGCACATTGGCATAACATGCATGAAATTACTATTTTCTGACTTTCAAAAAGAAAGAATGCTGTGCTGACCACTCATAAATGTAAGTCGCTTTTATTTTTGGCATATTCTCAGCATCACTGCTGGAATAATTTGAACTTACTTACAGTGTACTCACACTACGCAAACTGTATTGGGCCCGGGTGTGTTTGACTAGTGTGAGCACTCTGTCACGTTCTCTTCACGTTTGAAGAGGTGGATTACAGCGTCAGTTGCTTACGTAAAAATCAGAATGAGAAGCCGAAAATCACTGCATTGCATAATCATTACATTTATCATAAGGTGTGTGAGATACCCGTGTGGCCAAAACAAAATCACAAAGGTGACAAAGTACAACCACGATGTCCACTGTGTGAGCAGCTTTAAAGTATGATGACAAATGTGGGCTCAGTGTGAGTACACTCTTATTGACAAGTGGTTAGAAGATGGTGTGGACCCTCTGTGAGCTACGATATCACATGACTCGGTTAACCATTAAAATACAAGGTGTTTACTTTGACGTGTATGTGAGCCACCGACAAAGAATATTGATCAAAAATAAGGTTTATCTGTTAGGCATTCATCCTGGCATTGTACCAGACAGAGGACTGGCAGCTGATAAACCGGACTGTCCGACCTAAATCCAGACATCATGTCCACCCTAACTACAGGGCAGAACAATGCTCAAAGTTCGACTTTCTCACATGTCAAGACTGCATTGATGGAGAGTGATCCTGGTTTTAACCTTGCAGAGAAAGGATCTGTGGAAAGGAAATAGCTATATGTACTGTTGCAACAAAGGGGGTCTAACAGAACATGAAGTCCTTATTCACTAAGATCACAAGTAATACCAACTTATTTTATGCTCTCCAACTCCTCCCCGTCCCTGTATCGCATGCACTCCATTTCGTCCTTTTGTCATACCAGTCCACATATGAATGTCTGTTCCAGCCATGTTTTTGCTCTGTGTGACATCTCCTTGCTCTTTTACAAGCAATGTGCATGAAAACTCCAATTTGTATAGCATCTACATACTGCATGCCTGACTGCAGGAATGGTTACTTGTTATTCTCTGGAATGCACACAAACAATGGCTATTGTACATGGCAGTTTGTAAGCAGTGGTTTAGTCAATAAACTACGCTACGCTGATGCATGTGGGAAATGTAGCTAGTGTGATGACATCCATTGTTTGGACCAGTATGACAGTTCTTATTCTTAATTCTTATTTGTGAAAATTGTTGATTTTTTCATCATTTGCAAATGTAATGATTTACAGTAAGAATATATATAAAGCTGGAGCAAGTATTGGGAGTTTTACCTACTGAAATATCTTTACAGGGTAGTATTATGCACGGATAGTTCTGTGAGGTGACTAACTAGACCACTGAAGGGGTGTGGTTATTATAAATTTAAATACAGTAAAAAACATTGTTTCACTGTAAAATTCAGGGCAGAACAGTGTCCTGAAGATTTAAGGTCATTACTAAAATTCTAAATGAAATCACATTGTTAAACTTACAAATTTCACTTTTAATAATACGGCAAGCAGATTTTGTTACATCAAATTTAATTGATATATTTTTTGAGTTTGCCAAATATTATAGCGACAAGTTAATTAAATACAAAGTAAAGTGTCATTTTGCATTTTTTGTTTAACTTCCCAATTTCATTGGGCCCTAAACTTGATAAGGGTAAGTTGTAGGAAAAGGGTAACATTACACTTGTAAGACACTATGCTAGTTAGTTACATTTGATAAGATACATACATTAGATCCACACAACATCCAAGGTTTATTAACATCGCTATCAGTGTTGGTGGCCATTTCAGTTGCACACAAAGTTATCTCAAGACTAATCAATGCCAATTTAGCTTAGTCAACTAACCTAAAGCAAGTCTTTGGGCTGTGAGAGGAAACTGGAGACACAGGCACAGGGAGAACATTCAGAATGGAAAGAGAGTCATACCACCCTGGGATTTAACCCAAGCCACCGAGCCACCATTACACCCAAAAATCAAGTGTAAGGCATTATATGGATTAAAGGAATTGTATTATATAGGTGGTCCCTAATTTATGATGGGTACATGTTCATATAAATCCGTCATAAATTCATCATGAAAAGATGAGTTTAATATAGTCTCTACTACATCATAACAGAACGCTAAGAACACAGAACTGTAGGTGTAAAAATAAAGAAAAACATGATAAACACAGTGGAGATTTTCACTATTATTAGAAGTTTCTGACCAAACGACATCAAGAACCTAATTTGACTGCCTCTGTGTTTTAATAGATAATGTTATGCCTTGGGAAATCAGAGTGCATATTCTGGCAGCCTTTGTATAATCCACACACATTTTCGCATTTGTGACATTTTATTTTCAAGATGAGTCTCTTTTCAGATATCTGTGTTGTTTTGTAGTGAACAAAAGGGTAGATGGTAACAACCTGCGTTTCTTGAGTGATACACACAGGTATCCAACCATTTTGAACTTGCTTACTTAGTTCTACAAATTCATGAACGCACTCACTGTCTAAAATATTATTCAAAAGTATCCATGGTTACCATTCACTGTTCGGGCTAGTTAGATATTTTGGGAGTTTTTGTCAAATTGATTAAAAAAGATAAATGTTTCCTGTATGACATTAATAATAATTCACTTATCATCTGTCCTAGGCAGGGGTGGGGGTGAACAGACCCTGTACATGTTTGTGGTTCACCATATTTGCATAATTTATTTTCTAAATCTATCAGGCAAGTGAAACTTTAGACACTTGGTGTAAAAAACAGTGATGACTACTATTAGCCAGATAATGAACTGGCTTTATATAGATAGATAAAGTATAAGAGAAATTTCATATGATGTTTTAAATATAAATTATGTAATGTGAGTATTATGTGCAAGTTAAATTACAGAATTCTTGAGTATTTAGTATATCCCCATATTGTTTTAACAGCATGCATTCAAGATGACACGGACTCCACAAGAGCAAATTATAATGATCCATGTTATACCAGCATATTTTGACAATATGCCAAATTGTGTCTTGTGACGTTTCTGAATACTTGATGATTTGTCTTCATTTGACCCAGTTCAACTCTGACTGCCTAGTAAAGATGACTTTGCTTCTAATAGTGGTCCCAGTTTTTGAAACCCTCTGTGTACCAGTGGGACCAATTTTAAACATACAACCATTTCTTTGTATGTTTTTCAAAATAAGCCAGAGACAAGTGCCATCACTGGATTATTTGGTAATTAAAGTGAAAAATCTTTCTTCTTAGCTATGGCAAACATTTAGTCAGATGCTCTTATCCAGAGCGTTTTATAACTCTTGCAATCTTACAATTTGCAATCCAAGAAATTTAGGGTTAAGGGCCTTGTTTAAGGACTCAACAGTAACAGTTAATAATACTGGGTACTTTTATTGTTGCTGGCTGTTTTTAATGTTAATATGGAAAATACTACATTTTGTGAGTACATAGTCCACGATTAACAAATCTAAGAACCAGGTGCTACTGTTCAGTGACATTATGTGAATAATTGATCTAAACTGATTCACTGAAACAGAAGCAGCTGGGTTGGGGCAGTAAAGCTGGGTAAGAGACAACCATCCTTAAATGGCAATGTCGTAGATTGTAGCAGTTTAAGCTTAAAATCTTGCACTATGGCAAGAGTACAATTTTTAGATTCATCTACAGTACAAATAAATCTGGTCAAACGTGGTTTTCATAGAAGAGTAAAACAAATTGTTTAAAGGGGAAATTAACCCAAGCAATTCTAAATTCCAAGTAGCTAATAAGTACGGGGGACAACATTTTTTTATTATTATGGGACAACAGAGTGCAGCAGTTAAGACACTGGACTGTGGACCAGAAAGTCCAGGGTTAAAGTCCCAGTCCTGACAACTGTTAAGTCCTTAAACAAGGCCCTTAACCCTAAATTTGGATTGTAAATTGTAAGGTTGCAAGAGTTATAAAACGCTCTGGATAAGAGCATCTGACTAAATGTTTGCCAGAGCTAAGAAGAAAGTTTTTCATCATTTGATTGAGGTGCCCTTAATTACCAAATAATCCAGTGATGGCACTTGTCTCTGGCTTATTATGTAATTCAAGTTAGGTTCATTTAATAAAATGTTCCAGTAATCAGGAGCAGCAATCAGTAGCAATCTTCTAAGCACAGTAATAACATTATAATTTTTGTCTGTCTTTTACCATTATAAAGGTCATGAGTGTGTGGTATAGGTTGTCTCCGTTCTCCGGACATTGCTGCACATCCTGGACATTAATTAGTAATTAATAATTTAAACCTTTTTCCCGTTGACAAAAACTGCTCCACACTTGGCCAGCCAAAACAAAAAGCTGGCCCAGTGCCTACCTGAACAATCCCTTTCAGAACTCACTGCTTTGTTCAGAGGCCATTAAACAGCACTCAACATCAATATGAAAGTGAAGCCTAATGATGATAAGTGTGCAAACACACTGCCCTCACTCATTATGCTGACCCGATAATGCATCTTACCATTATCTATTCTCAAAGCATCACCGGCTTTACACATATTTGCTCATCCACTTACCCTATTGTGATTAAACAGAAATGACAAGGTCTTTGCACAGCTGAATTACTAGGAGTCGAATTACATAAGCAGAGTTGAGTTGCTTTCTAGCTTTATAAGGTCTACTAGGAAAGGTTATAATGACCCACCAGGTGGTGCTACCGCTATAGTCTTTCTCCTCAGAGAATAAGCAGTAATTAAAATCTCATGTTTAAGGAACAGAATGCTATCAAATTTGTGTCAAGGGCCATTTTAACACACACACAATCTGGAAATCCAAATATTGCTTTTTCTCTCTTCTGAAGCTGTATGCAAAAGAAGGGACCCAAAACATTTTCCACTAGAAGTGCTTGAGGTGAAAAAAAATTCAAAGGCAAATCAGAAATGCAAATCTATTCAGTAACAACATGAATAGGAAAGAACATTATTGCTTCTTGGCTTATTATGTTGGTTTTCCCTTACTGGCAGTGTAAATACTCATATAATTGTTGGTGACTTTTACCATTTTAAGAGAGATTTTGAAAAAAACAAAGATATATAAATGTGTTTTCTAGTCAGATTCCTTGAGCTAACATTTGTTTTTGCTGAATGAGAGTTGAAGTAATGAAAAAGTAAAACAGCATCAACCCATGGCATCATGGCATGCCAGCTTTATTTTGATTATTTTAGAGGGTGTTTGACATGCCGTCTGCAATGTGCTTAGTAATTGAGGACATTTTCTAGGTTTGTGGATGTGACTGCATACTCTATACCTACATCACAACTGCAGTCCTGTTTTTGGATTAGGTTAAGGGCTATTCTGGACTCTTCCGTGGGTGAGTTTTGAAATAAGACCTTGAGTAAGTGAGTAATATTGCAGTGTTTTCTTGGTTTGCATTATTAATTATTATTAATTATTATAATTATGAATTTAGATTTACTGCTTAGAGAAAAACACGATTTTGATAGAAGTTATCAAAATTATTATTAAATAATATTTCATTATTTTTCAATGAGGATACTGACATAATTAACAACTGGCGAGTTTAAAAGTTGGTTATACATTTGAATTGTCATTAAAAATGGCATTACCATGACTTCATCACCTCATAGTGGCAGTTCCATGTTTATTTATCCAGCAATATAAACAAATGTTAAAATAATATGTATTTCATAAAGTTAATCAGTGCATTAAGTTAATCCGTATATCATTAAGTTAATAAATCCTTTAGAGGATAATGTTTGTTTTTCTTATCTGAATGCTAATAATAAGTGTTTTACTGTGCCCCAAACGTCTTACTACCTACCAGTTAATCTAAGAAAACAGATCATAGTTGATTGTGGCAGTTTGTAACTTTTCTCTCATTAGTATCGTAATCACTTTAAACATACAAATAAACTGCCTGTTCAAAAAATAATACAGTTTGGATTTAAATATCAAATCAAATACTTGCTTGTATATAAGTACTTAAGGTTGTGAAAAATATGTTATTGTGAGTCAGGTGGGTTAAATTATTGGCTAGCAAAGTAACCAACTAAAGAGATTGCTGAAATTACGAAAAAGAACTGTCTAACACATTACCTAAGGCTGGAAGGACTGTCATTTTTACAGAAGACATATGGTTGGAAAAAAATCTTAAATGACAACGAAGTCAAAGGGTAAAATAATTAAATAAATAGTAGAACTTCTGGATATAGTAGAATTGTAAATATGTTTAATAATAAATGTATAGTACTATAAGTAATATTAAACATAAGGTGTTTTCGCATGTGCAATACAACGAGAAATCACAAGACTGGGACCAAACAGCTGTGTTACCATGAAAAAACCACTTGTTGGTGAGACCAATTGTATAAATGCTTTAAATTAAATCCAGAAGCAGTGGTATGCAGCAACATGGTCTGATGAGTCTATATTTAACATATTCCAGAGCAATGGGTTCTTAACAAGGGAAGCACAAAATGATGTATTTAATATGCATATTACCCAATCTGCATAATCTATTATGATCTTCATTCGGTCAAGTCCAGGCTTCAAAATGTTATGTGGCAAAGACCATGTTATCCAATCAATGGATTTGTATTACTGTGAAGGAGCAGGCAGATTCCAGATCATGCTCAAATTGAAGAGAATACTTCAGGAATAATGAGAAATCATTTTTACACATGAACTGAAGTCAAATGTAAAGGCAATCCAATATAATATTTTATTGTATTTAGTGGCCAGTTTGTGTATATGAATCTTTAACTGTAATTAAAATGGCAAATACAACAGTGAAAAGCATATGTTTCCAATATGATATTAAAATAGGTAAAATACATATACAGAATCCACATACAACACTTTCAATTAAATCAGAGACGGTGTGGAGGATCTCACTGACATCTGTGATGGGCTGGATTTTAGAGTGGAAGTGTCAGTTCTCATAAATGACTTGACCAGACTGCTGGGTCAGAAAATCTCTGAAATGGAAAAGCTTGTGGAATGCTCGAGGGTCAGCAGTGTCGAGTACTTGACGGTGATTGCAAGAGGGCCAGACCGTGAACCAGTGAGAAGTGTTGGGGGCCCAAGGTTTACTTGTGCGAGAGCAACAAAGCCATGCCTGTGTGATTTGAATTGATTCAACCTTGGAGCAAATAAAGTAGTTGATGAGTCCAGCTTTTACATCATCTGGATGGCCAATTGTGTGTGCGCCGTTTACCTAGTTCTGGATGCTGGGTCAAAGTCAAAATGTTTTGCATCAGGCTACAGGTTTTTGCTATAATCTACTAAGTGTGAAAGTGATGTGGACATTTAGTTGTAATTATTTTAAAAATGCAAAACATTATAAACAGTGAACCTAAATGTAGAGCTGGAAAATAGAGACAGTAATGCTAGTGCTATGGTATACATTTGTACAGTTTTTTACGTTTGGGCAATTGTTTCCTGTTCTCCTTTGTTTGAATGGTATTGGTTTATTTGTGATGGTTACTCCTGTGTATTTTGTCTTTTTTGTCAAAGATTTGAATATTTGGATTTGAATATTTTCTCTGGTTTGCAACTCTTTTTGGCCTTTGTTTTCTTCTTGTTTCTTTTATATCTTGTTTTCATGGTCGTCTCCGATTTCTGTTTTATCATTGTTTTATCTGTCTCTGTTTTGACACCAGCCATGAGCTGTGTCAGTTTTCATCTCTGATAAACTTTTATTTTGCTTTGATTTTTAATCATGAATCAGCTGACAAACATATGACACAATATTGATGCATAATACCAGGGTTAAATGAGTAACCCATGTGACTTCTGGAAACTATTGGGCAAAATAGAACATATCTCATAGAAATACACAGTTTAATCAATTTGCACTTCTAAAAGGTTGTGAGGAAATGTGTAAAGAGACAGGAGCTAAGCAAATTGATCCACTATTACTGAACAAATAGTGTCTGGGTATGGACATAGTACACCAGGTATGGCCAGATGATTTTGACTGGTAGATTCTAGGACTAGGATAAGATGTGATATATAGAGTGATGCCATGTGGCATGAAGTTCCACTTGTCATTTTGGAAGCTTTCATCAAGTATTTGGATAAGATTCAGGTAGCAGCTAAAGAGAGTTTATATGTTTATATATTTTATATTAGTTTATATTTACTTTAAATTAGGATGGGGTTAGTGTTAAAGTAAAGTAAAGTTTTAATGTACTGCACACTAGTGAAATTGTGTAATAACTCACTTAACCATTTTCCATTCTGTGCTTAAAACTATAGCTTGGACATATGTCCTGAAACTATCTTTTATTATTTAATAGTTTAATTCATATTTCATTGTCCCATCAATGGTTTCAAGCTGTCTTGGACAGATAGAACAAAAGTCATGGTGGTCTCATGAATATAGATATTAGCCAGTGTGAGACATTAGCCACCTCACAGACTATTACAGGCCTTGTTCTGCAAGTGACCTTTGTTGGCTGACCATGTCTGGGGAGGGTTAAAAACTGTGTATTTGCGGTGTCCAAACTCTTTAAATGTGTTTTTGTACCTTTTTCCAACCTAATGAGCATCAAATCAACTTTTCTGATGTTGTTATATATCTTCTTTGTCATCACCCCACACAATTCCAAGAACATGCGTTGCGAACAACACACCTTCATATTTCCTGTCTTTTAAATACACTTGTGTTCACCTATACCTGATTGGCATCCAAATGTTTGGAAACACCCAACTCTAATTCCACATTTAAAATAGCTGCTAATCCTTTAATTGGGTTGTCTTTATACATTGTTAGGAATTTTTACAAAAATCTGATGAATGCATGAATATAAAAAATTCTAAAGCGGTTTCACAAACTTTCAAGTTCTTCAAATTCGGTATACTAACTTAACTAATTACAAACCATTTACTGTAAAATTACGACTGGAGATAAAGCCTTGCTACTGGTTGCAGAGCTGGAGCTGAAAGAAATATTTGGTGTTTAAGAATTTCATGTACGTGTTCGAGCAATCTACAAAATATATGAAGGCTATGAGTGTGCAGAGGAGTGAATGCAGGAAATGTGATGTAAAGCTAAGTGGGTAAGGGTAATAATGAAAAAAAATATTTGCAGTGTTTACTAAGATCAGGGTTAGGATTATGATTAATATTATTTAGCTACAATAATATGCAGTAAGTGGCCTGGTTGCGCAACAAGTAGCATGATCTTCTCCCCAAAGACATGCGTGTTAGGTTAAATGATGTTTCTTTAGTGCTCTTAGTATCTATGTGCCCTACAAGTCTTAGGGTTGTTCCTGCCTTGTGCTCTATGCTGGCGACTAGGCACCAGCCTTTTCACAATCCTGACCAGAATTAAGTGGATAAGAGGAAAAAATGAACGAATGAAATAAATAAAACACAGCAAACAGATATAAAAACCTGAATAACAACTAAATGCATAAGAACACAAAAAATAAGACTGACGTGTTAAGGAGTGCTTTGGTTTGAAGAGTATGCTATCAAGCATGCTAAGTGCACAGGCCTGAGTGCACTATGAGTGCCTTGATTACGTGAATGTAAGAAGTGAATTCAACTGTGAATGTGCATCAGATTCCTTTGAAGTGTAGCGCAAAGGTCCAGCAGGAGTGGAAGTTAAAAACGGAGGCTGCAGGAATCAAGAAAGAAGACATCAGGAATATTGCAGAATGGCCCAAAAGCACAAGAAATAGCTCTTATAAAAGCTGCAAACAGGGCTTAAGCTGAACTGAGAGAAATTGTACTGGGGAGGGTCCTAATTAGAACAGCATTCTCCTATATTGCAGATCACACATTACACACATGATTTGGCTGAAAATGTAAACCAATTGCTAATAGATAAATCTCTCTCTTTAATGCTCTGATAACAACTTGGAGCTAAATTTGGGGGAAAGCAGAGAGGGGGATTGACTTTCGAAAGAACACACTCCCCCACTAAACCCTTACCATAAATAATAGCCGAGAGGGAGGAAAGGTCCTTTAAATTACTGGGCACCACCATCTCGAGTGACCTCAAGTGACAACTTTAAGGCCATTCTGAAAAAGACTCCCTGAATTATGTTTTTCCTGTGGCACTGAGAGAACTTAACATTTCCCAACCCATCCTGACTGAGTGCTACAGATTAACCATAGGAAACATCCTGACCTCACCCATCACAGTGTGATTTTTCTCCGCTTCTGAACACACAAAACACAGGCCGCAACAGATTGTTTGAGTGGCAGATACTGACTGGCAAGGAGCAACACTAGGAAAAAAAATGTACATGGATCAGCATTCAAGCTGTGTTCATTATGTCAGACCCGACACATCAATAATTTATTAAAAAAGTTATATTGCTGCACCAGAACTGGCACCACAAGACATGGGCATTGCCCTCAACGAGTCCTCAGCCCCATAGACACTACCCCCCCCCCCCCCACACACACACACACATATATA
>JAUZST010083278.1:0-11946 GCA_034779995.1 Parotocinclus haroldoi | reverse complement strand
CTGGGTAGCTCCAGGTGTGGACTAAGGGTTGGCTATGGTGCCCGGGTTTCTTTTGGGGAGTTATCCTTTATCTCCCTCTATTTCACTATATATATATATATATATATATATATTCTCAAACTGCATGTTGTTCATTACAAATCCTATAGCCAGCGTAACAGTTTGAGTGAAATGGTGACTCTCTCCACATTTCAGCAGCCATTGCTCTAATGGCAGCGTCCACTCGAATCTGATGGTCGGTGCTATCCAGCATGACCTCGCAACATTCCAAAGAGAATCTCGTGATGTTTATTTTATACGCTTCGCTTTCTGTGCCGGCCCCCGTAAATGCCCAGCTGGGTCTAAGGTCAGGTGACTGTGGAGGGAAGTCCATGAGAGTCAGCACTCAAACAGCCAAAGGCATCCTGGGTAGTCGTTTTAATTTTTAAACTAGATACCTTCTGCCTCTCATGTCTGGCTTGTGTGCTGCGTTTTCCCGTAGCGCTTGGGTTTCTGGGTTTTTGCGTTGCTCGGCCTTGTGGGTCGCTTTTGATTCGAGTGGTGTGTGAGGCTGTAAGTGTGACCGTGCACCGATGCTCCTTCTGTCCCAAGGCAGTCCATCAAATACGAAACATAGCGCATTAATAAGGCCGACCTGATCGAAATCTCTCCTCCTCTCTCGCTCTGGCCCTGAACAGAGCATCCTACCTGTCAGACAGTTTGTTGCACACTTTGGCCTTCGATTGGACAGTTTGCTTTGAAGCCATGTGCATCAGCTGCACTAGCTCAACGGTGACGGTTTTATGGTGTTTACAGCGGCACTGACACACACAAGTCATTCTTCTTGGCGGCCCGACAATTATGGCGAGATTACTCTTAAAACTGATTCTGCAATCAATACCAAACACGCCCACCAGTCAGCCAGGCTGGGGCAAGGTCGCCTGGCATTCGGCGGCACAGCCGGGAATGAGGCTGCAGGAGTTACAAGGGACTGTTTGATCCTTCCGCAGGGCTTAGTTTTGTCTCAGCTTTCGAGCCGCTTCGTTCAGGGTTCGGGTCTGGTCCAGGACTCTTTGTTCTCTCATGCCTGAGCACCCCTGGTCTGCTTGTGTTCCTTCAGACTCAACAGCCCAGTTAGGACACGGAACATTAAACTTGGTCAAATGTATCATAGACACAGGCAACACCCGGGGTCTGATCACGAGGGGTCGGCTATCAGACACGCAGCCAGAACCGGACTCGGGCACCAACGGTGAGCTTTAGGCACGGTAACACCCTGCACCCTGCAAAACGGGAACGCAATCTGACCTACGGACTAGCCTTACCTTGCCGGAGATGGGATACGAACCATTTAGACTCAGCCTTTTAGATCCAGAGCCACGATGGTTCGATACTTTTCGGTCAGATCGCTCTGCTGTTCTAAGTTGTAGCTACGCCTTGGGTCTGGGCCTGTGTTTGGAGTTCTGCCTTTCTGTGTGTACTGGACAGGGCGCATTTCGTTGCCCACCTTGATGCACGGCTTCTCTTTATGATCACCGGTCGACCTCCCAAAGCAGCAGAGCCTCGTAACCGGCTGTCAGTTCTCAACATCAATAAGTGAGGTTCAGCAAAGGAAAGTGAAATTTAAGTGAAAGTGCTATGCATGTTTACAGTATATATATATATATATATAAATGTACACACATTTTATCCGCTCGTTCTTCCACCCTTAACCCTGCAGCATGCTTTTGTTGGAATTACTTTTACGAAGCCACTTTCTAGACGATTTCTTAATATCAATGCATTTGTAATTAAAACGAGTCTCCAGCCTTCAAAAATATGATTCTGCACCCGGGAACATCTCGCAATATTTTACTGGGCGCCGGGCACTTGGCTGTCAGCTGGCGAAAACTTGATGATGCTTAATGGTTATATACGGCCCCTGGAAGCGCGTGGTTTGACACTGGGCCCGAGCGAGGAGACGTTTTGCGCGGACCTGAGGTTAATAGAACGTGGCTCTTTTTTAATTGGAAAAGAGAAAGAGGTTGCTCTGTTATCGCCCGTAATAAGTGGTGACGGCTGAGAAGAACACTTCACCTGCTGAGGAGGTTAATGAAGATCTCCGTGCGGTGCCCTCGCTCCAGGCACAAGGGTTAACCGTTTCCCCTCAGCCTCCTGCCGTCTGCCCCCCCCCCCCCCCACACACAGAGAAAGCTAAATGGAGACACAGGCCATCCATCTCTCCAAGGGTTGAAAGGAAGCAAGGACAGGAAAAGACAGCATGGGACGTGACAGGACATCAGCCAGAGTCTGAAAGTCGCTGGCTCCGTTACACGTACAGTGGCTTCCGATTGGACCGTTTAGAAGGGTGGCAATTATTTCACACCTGCACCTCCAGCGTGAGAGGCGGCTGCCCCGAACCTCGGGCTGGGCATGCAACGCACAGGTCAGGCGGCGCGGTCACGATCCCGACCAGGAATCAAATCAGCAACTTTCATTATTTAACCCGCTGGGTAATGCGAGATTAAGGAGTATGGAAGTGAATCACGGTTGCCTGTTGGCCATACATTACATACATAAGTGCACTTATGTAAGCTGTAGGGAGATGGATGCCAAACGCTTAGTGCACTACATAAGGTGTTGAAAATCTGGCCTTGGTTCAACAAGCCCTGCAAAATGACGGGCCGATCCACGACCTCCCTGCTTAGATAAAATGACAGAAAAGTTGTAGCTGCTCAGCTTTTCTCACAGTCACTCATTCCTTGGAGGTTTCCGTACTCAGCATAGCACCGAATCCGCTTCATTAAAAGTCGTAAATCACGCGCTGCTTGCCGCCGATAGCCGTGCCATTTGACACAATAAATTATGAAGCACTTCTGTCCACCCGTCTGTCCTACAGTTCCATCTCAGGAGCAGCCTTAGACAGACAGGCAGCAGTTCTTTACTATTTGTAAACATGGCCGTCAATCCAAGGCGTCCCTCGAGGATCTGTTTCTGATCCCCTTCCCAATTTGTATCCTTCTTTAAAATAAAGACAAACTTTTACAACGGTTTGAAATGGAAAGGCACACATTTCTCGTAATTCCCAGCTCTCTTCATAAATACAACAGGAACTATGTTGCGCCGTCACGTAAAAGGCATTACATTCTGGGTTGGCACGGTGGCTCAGTGGGTAGCCCACCGTCCTCCCCGTGTCTGCGTGGGTTTACTCCGGGTACTCCGGTTTCCTCCCACAGTCCAAAGGCATGCGTGTTAGGTTAATTGGTGCGGTCCGACGAAGGCCCAGTCAAGGTTGAGTTGATTAGACTGGGTCAGTCGTTCTGCTGAGCCAAAGCACTTACGCTATCGCTTGATTTGTTAATTTGGGAACGCCGATCTCCAAACTTGTTAGTGGTTTGGTCCATAATGTGCTAAAAGGCCGCTGTGCTTGGCCCCGCTATTGACAGGCTCAACATTTGGATAAACAGCGTTTTGGGATTTACAGACGAGGGCTACATTAATCGCCCATGAGGAAGCAGAAGTAGGTGAAGCAATAAAAGGCTCTAAATGACCGAACGGGGGGAGAGAAACCGAGGATCCTTAATTCGTTTCAGTGATATCACCGTCGACGCGCGTTTTATCACTTTAGAGGCGTTTTGGTCTGGGCTGGAGTTTCCCTGTGTTTTACTCATTTATAAAGTTGGTTTTGATGGCGAGAGGGAAAAAAAGGTGATTCATTCATCTACCGCTCACTCCATCTACCGGCATTACTTATTAATGCTAAAAGGCTTCATGCTTAAGGCATTAGTAATTATGCTTTCTCTCCTCGCTCTCTCAGAGCTAGGCCGCGATTCAGCGCAAATTTCCGTTTTGCCGCACCACGGCGCTTCCTCTTGCCATATTAGCGCCCTCCATATATTTTATTTCCTCCGCGAGATCATTTATTAATGCGATAAGCACCCCGGATGAGCACCGCGACAGGCCAGCACGCCTTCTGAAACACTTCTGGGGAGACACAGAGGCGTGGAAGATGACGCCGATGATCAAGGCGAGGGTGTGAAAGCAGCTCTGGGGAGAGGGAAGCACTCCAGTTGCACTGGTCCTGCAATGTGGAATGCTAATGACACACAAATCTAAAGGCCACTTATCGCTTTGACAACAGTTCCCCCTTTGTATTAATAATATCGCAAATTATTTATGAAGCATGTTAGTAAATTATTCATCATATCATTATATTCATCATAGCCACAGTGATGAAGAAAAGAAGATCAGCAATTGTCGGGAGGCGGCGGAGAAAGAAGGTGAGGAGAGGATGATCAGGACTCCTCTGAAACTTTGGTACAGTCCAGAGTGTTCGATTAGAAAGCTTAACAAAGCTGCCACTACTTACTTGATAAAGTTGATTGACGCTTCCTCGGATGGCAAGTCGTCCCAGACTCTTTATCTGCAAAGCGCAGGGTTCCTCAAGGGTTCTCTTTCCTTAAAAACGGTTTCTCGGGTCACTCTTAAATAGGTAAGGGTCAGTGGTGTAGAATCCTTTCCAGTTAACAAACCGTTAAATCCTTCAGAATGCTGGCTGGAATGAGAAGCTACTTTCACTTTCCCCAACTAAAAACATCTCCGTCATGCTGAATTAGATTCGGCCTTTAATTAGGGCCTGACCTTAATTAAACGCATTGATGAAATGGCTCTGGTGGCCTAAAAGACTTACATTTTCACCAGGTTAAGAGCCGTACTTAGGCAAATTGAGTGAAAAGTGACTGTATGCTGCATGTATGGGTTTGGCAAAATGTAGAAAACTAAAATATTTCCTATTATTTCAAAATATTTGAAATTTAAATAAGAGTTTATGTTTATGAAATATCCCCGAATTATAATTTTTGTGAGCCGTACACTTTCTGATTAGAAATAGTCCCATTATAGGCTGAAAATGGTGAACATTGGGAGGGTTAAAAGGAGGGAGGGATACTGGAATGAATTCTAGCTTTTTGAAACGAATTAATCAAACCGAACTGCCATCCAGAAACTAAGATACTGATAAGTTCCCTTGCCTTCGGTATCTCTCTCTGTCTCTCTGTCTCTCCGGTGGTAATTAGCATTGGGCGATGAGTAAATATCTAGCAGGGGTGCAGGTTTGCACTGCTATGATGGAGAGCAGCTCCGGCCGCTCTGAGCATTTAATTATCAACCCAGAGATTAAGATTAGGAGACTGTCGAGTCAAAGTTTACTTAAGGACCGTTTAAAAAATGCCGCTGTCTCAAGCACAAGCTTATCTCCAGCCTCTTCCTTTTGCACGCATCACATGAGAAGTCAGCTTCGGCTAAAGTACCGTCAACGGCTGAGGACTTGTCTGACTTTCAGAGACCCATGCTCCTTTGATTTCATCATTCTGGGATGTTCTTCGCAAAAAGTCAGGCTTTGAAATGCACATTCGCTCACGAATACGGAACGGCTTGATGATTCTCCTCCTCCGTCCCCGTCTGCAGATCAGAAACCTGTCCAGACATCAAACCTGCCTTCCGTGCTCGTAGTATTACTTATTTATAGATTTCAATTTTCAACCATCTAGACAGAAAGGGGAGTACAGAGAGAAAAAGCATTTCGTTCTGCGCATTAGGAATGTACATTGATTTTAGGCGGTATGGAAAAATTAGGAGGAAAAAAAAGCAAAGTGCGTGTGTGTGTGTGTACGAGGGTGCAAAGGAGAAACGGTGAGGCCTTTTCAGGGGTAGAATAGCTGATCATATATGAATGAGTACTCCCAGAGGCAGGTTAATAGGTACGGCTTGTCTCATCACCCAGAACAGGACCGAACGCGCCCTCCCATATAATTCAGATGCTAATTACCCGAGGCGAGATTACAGTTTCTCCCCCTGACAGCTCCTGTCTACTCGTCAAATATTCTGCAAAGAGAAATCAATATTTTATCATCTTTTCACATTACTCTGTATCAGGTCAACACCAATGAGGCAACGATAGAGAGAAAGGGTGAGGTAGGGAGAATTGTGGAGGTGCACTGGGCAGGATTATTATACTTAACTAAAGCTACAACAATTAGTTTTAATGAAGTGAAATAGCGGTAGCTAAAAAACACATACAAAACAAAATCTTGCTTACAGCTTGAGCATTCTTACATTTCTAAAATGGCCAGAATTCTATGTTATACAGATCATGCAGTTACAAAGAATATGGCGTGTTTTAGTTCCAAACAGTGGTCTTGTAGCATACTTTTCTACTGTAAATGATCAATAAGAATGTTATTAAAAAGAAAGTAATTAAGGGGTGCTAAAACTTTAGCCAAAGCCAGGAGTCCGATACAGTGTCTATGCTCAGCACAACGGCATAGAAAACAGTGTTAAATGTGTACTACATGAACAATTGCAAATTATGTTGATTTGACCTGTTTATCTTTTGCTTAGCAGTTCATGGTTTGACCGGTTAGCGTTTGTTAGCGAACGCTAACGCATTAGCATATTGTTCCCTTCGCTGTTCCTACTATAGATCACTACTTTACATTTACTGCATCAATTACTTCTTAGAGCAAATAACCTGCAAAACCCATGCACTTTCACCATATTTTAGTGTTTATTTGCTAAATGCTGTTAGCGTTAGCGATAGCATTTAGCATCCAGCCGAGGTCAGGTAGTTTAGCTCACGCAGGCTGTGCTAGGAAGAGAAGCTTATAAGATAACTGTATTTTTTTATTTCCCTTACAGTTATCTCATTATATGATTATTGTAAGACTGCAAGATTATTTAACATATTTCTGTGCGTGTATTACTTTTTAAAAGTTAGATATTAATGCTAATTCCGATCATTAAGTTATTTGATAGTCACTGGTCTGAGGTCAGTTCTGACAGATGGTTTAAACTGGGTAGTGCTTATTTAAAACTGGATTAACTGGTAAGTAAGATGTGTTTCTTTTGTGGAAAATCAGCAAAATACAGCAGAAACATGATAAACTGTGACAATTATAATACTGGAGTTACTTGACCAGTAGTAGGCCTGTCACAGTGTTTGTAACTTCTGTGATTTTCTTTCTTTTCCAGTTCAAACCACCAACCACTGATACACAGAAACTATTTTAGACCAGCGGCCAGCCAAATATGTGGTGATTTTACTGAATAGGATCAATCAAAATGTCTAGAAAGAACTATTTCACATTATCTTAAATGCTTTTTGTCATAAGTAGTTAAATTGCGGGGATTGTTTTTTTTTCCCCCGTTGTCATTCATCAAGTTCCTCTTGTCACATCCAGATGACGTCCAACATGACAGAGACATCTTAAGCCATCCTTAAAACGATCAATGCTGTGAGTCAATCAGCCAGCGACGTGATCAATTCTAACGCCTGATAAGAAAGTGGGACAGCCATGTTTTAGTGCTACTGTAAGCACTGTCTGAAGTCTTTATGGTGGTGTTATCTTTGCGTTATCTACGTGTTCTCAGAGCACAGTGCTGCTTATCTCTTAAGGAAACTTTACAACATCTATTTTTTACTTAATCTTGTCATTTTATTAGCTCAGGGACTTAAGATACTTAAGAGCTATCTTCACGTTATATAAGTACACATCCTGGTCTGGTCTAGGGCCTCTGTGGTATTTGGCATGTTCTTTGGGTATTATGGGTACTCATACCCTTAAAAATATAACAAATTGGCTACTGTGTATTAGGTATGGATGAATAAGTGCTACCCTGTGATAGACCTGTGTTCCACGTCTGTGCAAAAGTTTGGGCGCCACCGGTCTAAGCACAGTATAAGAAATTAATGTAACCTCTGAAGGGACAAACATAAACGCACCACATTTCTGCACCTATTTTTTTTTACCCGAAAGTGCACAAGTATTTGGACATTTCAACCTGGTAACCTCTTTTCATTTCAAAATACTGTTTTTCCTGTATGCATGTGTGTGTTTGTTCCGGACCTACCCGTCTTCTCCGTTCCCGAACTGCTGTGTAAGGCATGATTAACGTTATCAGCGAGCTCTGAGAGAGCTCTGCAGGAGAACACAGTGACCATGCCTGCTGGTGGGGGACCACCTCAGGAATGTGATAATGCCCTGGCCTGAAAAATGAAAGGCACACACACTCTGTGAATGAATAAACTATTAGCCACGGTTAACACACACTCTGAACCTTGCCAAGAGGAAGAGCAGAATGGGAGCTTTGTGTTCTTGATGAGAAGCAGAGCAAAGTCACATCGCAGAGCAAATATTTACTCACCGAGGATACTTACACATGAAGGACACGCCTCATTCATAATGGGCTTCTCATTATTTTACCTCTGACTGCCTAGAATTAGCTGATTGATCCAGAGTCTCTAGTGTTTGCGCGTTTTAATTTTTTGACAGAAAGTGCAGACGGTAAAACGTACTGAAAAAGCAACTCTAACTCGTTATTTCGGTCGTGGATAGCCAGGAGGAAAATCAAGCATAGCCAAAGTTTCGCAGTGGGGTGGGTCGAACAGGAAGAACTGTTCATAGGCTGTTATAGGATGCCAAGTACTCAAAAAGTCCTTATAGATCTACGCTTAGTCGAGTTTAGTTATTGTGAAGTGGAAATGTCCGCAGTGACAGTTTGTCCGTCAAGCGACAGCGTAGAAAATTGGACAATTGGACCATATCTTACAGGACTCTACTATTGGTAGCCATTTGACCATAGTTTCCATAAGTGATATAAAGCCCACCAAACCCCCATTAGATTTATGCAGCAATGTAAACATGGGCATTCTTTGTACATTCAGTTGACGCCACACCCTTCGGCGCACTGATAAATAAATGTTTTCCATGACAGCCCATATGGGTTAATTATATTTCTATTTCGCACATTTGATCATTAATTACAGCCCCGGATTCATACAGAACAGACAGAGCACACCATGGAAACGTGGGCGTTCCTTCCTTCACTTGTTGTCTTGACAGCAGAGGTGAAAGTTCGCACCTATTTTGTCATGGGTGCCAGACAGCAAAGGGTAATGACTACCTCTTACACCCCCTACCTCATTCCTCTTGCATTCTGTTGCTTCATCTGAACCGGCCCTAGTGATGAATATCTCATGATGCCGAGTGTATAGGTGTGCGGGAATGCTTCGGACAGCACAGCAAAGCAGAGAAATCGGCAACGGGAATTCGTCGACAATAAAAATTAGATCGGACACAGGCTGGGTTTGAAATTTGAAACTAGACTAAGTTTAAGGACAGGTGACAGAAGAGGTAGAAAAATGGTCACCTAAAGCTGCCTCTCAATGCTCTGGTTCATTGTTCTGATAAATATGACTGGCGGTTTCGGACAGACGGTTCTGCTAAAGCGAATCCACAGATGATGTAACCAGATGACTCCCTTAAGAGCCCGTATTCACCTGTGATTACTAAGCCTTCAGAGAACAAGGGATGACTAACCAAAATCCAAAAGCTGTGCTTTGTTTCTGCTTACTCTTGAGATCATGGGCTGGAGAGCTGGAGCGTAAGATCTGCAACTACGGCGCGACGGGGAACTGTGTGTCTTCTTCGAATGATCCCACAACAGTTCATCTGTCCATCATCATCAACAGTCAGATATGAATGACATGTAAGTGTTTTACAGAACAACCGGTTTGAGAGGGGGAGGTTCGCCATTAATTAACAAAAAAACCCCAAAAAAAACAGCCGTTCTGGGGTCCCCCCTCATTACACGGGGCCCCTGGGCTTATTTCCAGGTAAGGATGAACAGAGGAGTGGGTGGAGGCTTGGATGGGTGAGTGAATAATTGCACAGATGGACTACAGATGAATAAATGAATGGACAGAATGATGGATGGTCCAAAAACATCTATTGCCCATTAATGAGTTTATGGCTGGATGGATAGGTGCACAAATGGACTACAGATGAACGGTTGGAGGGCTGAATGGATGGAGACGCTCTGACATATGTTAATACGCAGTTCCAGTTCAAATCTTTAAGTCTCCTCGTGCCTGCAGCTCCCTTCGACGTTTTTTTTTTTTTTTTTTTTCTTCACCTGATATTAATTGACTTTTTTTAAAAAAAAATGGCATTCGAGACGTTATTTGTTTTAAACAACAGCCCATTATTGAGTATGGTTGTTAAAAACCTATAGAGGTCGGAATATAATTGTACCGTGGCACGGCGTTCTGGTTCCAGTGCATCTCCACACCATTGTTCAACCATCAATCGGTTTTGGCAAAGCCCTGACACTGACATGAGCACAATGCAAAGCTGTCCCTATGCAGAGATTTATGGTGCCGGAGCTTCATCTCTCTCTCGACCTCGCTCTCTTGCGGCAGAAACCTCCTAATGAATGTGTGTGTGCGCGCGCGCGAGCGCGTGTGCGTGTGTGTGATTGATACTGGTCAGTGCGGAAATTGATCCAATGCAGCTCCAATCAGGCGAAGGCTCCCTGGTCAACCTATCGCCTAGCAACCACGGCTCTATTTGTCTGGCCAGAGCGACCTGTACCAACACACACCGACGCGCTCACACACACACAGGCGTGCAGCGCTCTAAGTCAATGACCTCTAGCCCATACATCAAAAACACAAGGACCGTCTCCTCTCCTAATGTTCCTATTCATCTTGGGCACATCCTATCAAAAATGGCCACCGTTTAGCCCGAACACGACTCCGACTCAAGGCCTCGTTCTGCTCCGCAATGCCCCATAGCTCATACCATATTTACCCTTCCTGTCTCTCTCCGCTCGTGATTGATGCCCACTCCTCTTCCTGCTACTTTCTGTCACCGGTGTGTCGCACATCGAAGCGGGAGAGAAATGAAGCCTTTCCCATATAGAATGAAAGGTCAGAGGGGTCAAAGCCCGAAAAAGATAAACGCTGCTCCACACACCCCAGAAGCGTAGAACTTCATTTAAAAAAAAAAAAAAGCCTAGCCCTGTTTACACCTTGTGCACGGGATCTCAAAGTGGGAATGGTCACACTGGGAATGGTCGCACTGGGAACGGTGGGTCAGAGACGGAAACGACCTGAACGTCCTGTTCCACTGTAATCTTGTTGAAAATGTGATGTTTTTTTTTAGACCTTAGCCTTTCATTAATCACTATTCAAATATCAAAGGCTCAAGCTGTGACCTAAAAACTACAAAGTTAAACTCACTGTAGCAGATGGAGTTCGGCTGAGGGGGACAAATCACAAGCCTAATGAGTGGTGGCACCTGAATGGCGTATCCCTCTTAGCTCTTTTTTTTTTTTTTTTTTTTGGATTCTGTGCGTCTTTCTGTGCCTGTGTGAAAAGTAGGCAGGTGAGGTAGAGAAACTCGCTATCCTTTGTTGTCGAACATTTTCACCTGCACCCGTTACACACAATGAACCAAAAAGGTAAAGGGTGAGACCGGAGCAATGCAGTTAAAACCCAGGACATCGAGCTTTACATAACGTGTTGTAGAAAAGGCAGCTAGAGCTGAGTCCGAGTCAAGAACAGGACCAGAACTGGCTGGACAGAGAGGACCGAAACCTGTTTTTTCATCATCCAACAATAAAAAGATGAAAATCGAAAAACAGTTGTGGTCATTTTTTGTGAATTAACTTTAAATTCATAATCACTGATTGCACATGATACTACATTGCTAAAACAACAAAATTTAATAGCATATTTTTAATCTATCACTTTAAATACCACGTCGCCTAACACTATTATAAATTATTATTATATTTTTTAACCGGTCTAATAGAATGTAACTCTTGGAAGCAAATGATGATTCTGTTTCCCTTTCTTCTCCACCGGAATATAATCAGCATCCATTCTGTACATTTTGATTCTTAAATATAAACATACCATTGTAAAAATGTCAGATTAAGACTTGGCGAAGTGAAGCGAGCGGGTGAAAAAGCACCCTTAAAATCTTAGACGTGAGTATTTACTTAAACGTCTGCAGCCTTCAAACCACGAGTGATTTTATTTCATGCTCCTTTAAAGCTGAACCTCATCTGCCTGTGCACCGGCCTACGATGACAGATGATTTATTGAGTATTTAAATTGCACCAGAATTAAGTTAGATGCTTTAT
>JAUZST010083268.1:0-20322 GCA_034779995.1 Parotocinclus haroldoi | reverse complement strand
ACACACACACACACACACACACACACACACACACACACACACACACACACACACACACACACACATATACACACAAATGTACTTGTAATTGGTGGTGCATTTTAACATAACACGGAACAGCAGACACAGCATTTAGATAGCTGTCACACTAAAAAATTACATTTTTCCTAAGCAAATCATGCCATTTTTGTGAGCAGGTGATACAGAAATCACAACTTTGTATCTTCTACATCTGTATTTACTTACTGCCTCTGTATGAGGTATTATGAACTGCTTTACAATTACCAAGTCATTATCCAGCCAAAGGCATCCTTTATCATCACAAATGGCTTTGCTTCCAGCTGTTCAGCTATGGTAAAAATCCAGTAGCCTACTGCACTTATAACATCCAACGCAAACTACAATGCCACTACCATATCTGTGTCATTACTGTGTCGAGCAGAGGCATCATCTGAACAATATTTGGTTAGCTACAGTCCTATGTCCTGAGCCATTCCTATTGATTGACAGAGTATAGTTTAACAAACAATTAGCATAACAATAAATAATCTACAGTCCAATACTGTTTACAGTTGATATTAATCTGTTAAGTGTCAATAGACCTACAAGGCACATAAAACCTAAGCAAAGGACGCAATACAGTATGTTTTGTACAGTTTTGGACCAGCATTTACCACACTTGGACCTAGTATGGTCTTGCTAATTAACCAGCATACCAGCACTCAAATCACAACATTATATTATTATTATTATTATTATTCATAATTTCTTTTTTTTTTACAGGACATGCGCCTAACAAACAGACCGAGAGTTCACACGTTACACTGATATATTACGGATAAACTCAGTTTAGGAGCTTATGCTTTGAACAGTAGGTGTCGCTGTACGCGCGGTTAGCAGCAGGTGGGTGAGCTGAACAGAGATCGGCTCTGAACTACCTCACCAGCGAGTGTCCCGTATAGCTACACCGCGGCACGTGTAGAGTACAGAGAGAACAGGACACGGGCAGTGAGGGAGTGAGGAGAAAGAGGAACGGAACGGGAAAGGAGCACGGGGTTAAGATCTGGATCAGACTCTTTGGATATTTGTGGTTGGGGTAAATCCTGCGGAGAGAAATCTCAACAACGGCAGGATCGGGCCATCAGACATGACTTCGAGGTGGGTACAAGCGGACTGTCAAGGGTGATCGCACCAGGATATGAGGTCAAGATAGCGTTTAGGATACTAAAAGTACTTCAGAACAGTGTGTTTTTGACGCATTGTTTAGTGCAGTATACCTGCGGCCAACAAGCCCAGGTGAGTTCAGACAGGCAACGCGCGGTTACCATGGAGATGGAAGAGGCGGGGCCCGTTGACGCCTTCTGATCGATAATGTGACTTTAGATCACTAATTAAATCACGACCTGTGTAGGGAGCATTTAAAACCGAATTAGCACAAGGCAGTTAAGAGACTTTACAAGCAACACACACACTTAAAAATTATCTATACATACACACTTAAAATATTCGAATATATACTAAGCATCACCAAACCACAAACGGGTGCTTCGTTTTACTGTCAAGTTTAAACTTTGAACACTTAATGAAGGTCGAGCTACATTTCTATATTTAACAAACACAGATTCAACCAACGTGGACCATCACACTTGTGCCTGCAATCCTTTGAAAACTTTCTGTTTATTATGTACTATAGCCTGATCTATAATTATTTTTAAAGTTACGTTTTAATCGGTCTCTGGTTTAGTGCTGAATATGTCAATGCTATACAACCAAATTTTAATTATTATTGCCTAAACTAGTTTAGATTTTAAAAATGGAATTGAACATGATAATGTCTTATATGTAGTAATGTATTAATTTATCTTTTATTGATTGCCTTTTAGTCACTCATCCAGTGATTAAGTAGCTTAGTATGAATAGAAGGCTGGACTTAATAACACCTATAAATAGGTGTTTTTTAATAGTTTTCATAAAGGGCACATGCTCGCAGGTGTTCTTAATGATCTACAGGCCAATGTCAATTTAACTATAACGATAGCAAACCCACCTTTGTAACCTATACAGGCTATTGTCTTCATATTATAAAAGCTAACTGAAAACCATTTTTTTGTTTTTCATGACGCGCATTAACACGAACGGGCTCTTATATGTGCAAAATGAGCACATTATTTATCTCACTGATCACGATGGAAAAAAAGTCATTCGGCGAGTTATAGTCTGTTTTTCTATATAAGTCAGAATGTGTGATATACGGTAATAGCCTCGTCTGTCTCTTTAAGGCGAGGCAACTGCGTGTTGAGGAGTTCAAGTTGGGGTCACTGTTAGTTCCTGCCCTCGCTATTACCTTTGAATTTTATTGTAGACTGACATCACGGTCTCATACAGCGCTAAGGCTGAGTGCAACAGCAGCTCCTACAGCTTCAGCTCAGCTGGGCAGAAAAAAGCCGATGCAATTAAACAAATAAAAAGAAATGAAGAAAACGATGCTGTAGAGGGGCACATTTGTTAAAGGAGGAGGGAGCGAGCGAGAGAGAGAGAGCGAGGGAGAGAGAGAGAGAGAGAGAGAGAGAGAGAGAGAGAGAGAGAGAGAGAGAGAGAGAGAGAGAGAGAGAGAGAGAGAGGAGGGGAGGGCGAACAACGTTCACAGCAATTAATAACATTAAAAAAGAGTTGGCAGTCGTGTGCGGAAAACTGGCATGGTTTTTGGAGGCTGGCAGTTTAGAGTTGAGACGTCAGAAATGCGTGCAGAAGAGCGCTGAGATGATCATTACAGGAGACTCGGAGCGGATGGCAGAAGATCTCGGGTATCCAGGTAACGCTTCTATGTGTCTAATAGGCCAAATTATCCAAATCTGGCTTTATTAGAAAACTATTATAAATGGAATTTATTAACGCTTTCTGCAACACGTTGCGTCTCTAAACAGACCGACATGTCTTATTTATTCCCAATACTAGCTCTGTAGCTTATTTGAAATTATATATGGTCATGATTTCATATATAAACAGCTTAGTTGAACAGAATACAGCCAATCGTTTTAAAAAATACTTTATTTACAATATCTGTAATCCAGATTTTCAACCTGAACAGCAAGCAAAACAATTCTGCACGTGTTTCCCTTTAGCCATAACGAGTATGCCGCTTAATGGAACCTATCAGAAACTTTTCATGGAGCTGAAGAAACTCACAAAGTTATTTATTTATTTATTTTGGTAACTGTGGTTTAGCTGTGTGTATGACTGTCGGGCCACAGCACACGCACTCCTAACAAACAGGGCGTGATGTTACAGTTTAAACGATAATATTGGTTAGAAAGAAATCATCAGACTTCTGTTTGTTTCTTCCATAGCAGATTACTGTCACGCTTTTTAAAAAAAAATGTTTTATTTTTATTTGTGAAATGTGGAAGCTTTTAACGAGTCACAATGGCATTTGTTACTTCAACTCCGCGCTTTTAAGGAGTTGCGTGTATGAAATAAGGATGTGATTTATTTTTGTAGCGTTAATAACACATGTCGGTAATTCCGTGGTTTTTAAGCTGTCACGTGTGAGAAATGAGAACATGTTTTATTTTTGTTGCATCATTAAACCAGTCGTTGTAGCCTAACTCCTAGCTATTAACCTACTAAGTGTTGCGCTTTTGAACGGATCCCTTGTAAGAAATAAGAAAATGTTTTATATTGGTTGCATCTCTAAATCCTGTCATTTAACCCCCCGCTAGAGTAATATGACAGTTAATAAAATTTACAGTCCACGTAATTTGTAGCTTTGAGTCGTTAGTCTAGTTCCAGGCCAGGATGAAAATGAGCGAAAGTTAAGACGGTGTAATTGCTGTGAAGGTGGAAGAAGCTGGATGACCAGAACAGACACGCACAGCGATAAGCTGTGGTAAAGTGATGAGAACATCTGCCCACAACTTTTTGTGTCATCTACCAGAAAAGAGACATTTTCCCAGGCCGTATACGTGATGAAAACGCTTGTAGAGATGCTGTAAGCAGGATTTGTGAATGAATGTGCTGGGTGTGCTGATGGGGAGAGATAGAGAGAGATAGTGCGCGCGCGCGCGTACGGGAGAGCGAGAGCGAGAGAGGGAAAGAGAGAGACAGAGACAGAGAGAGGGACAGAGGCGGGTATCTGCTGTAGGAGAAGCACAGGAAACCAAGCAACATTAGAAATGCAACGCAGGGTAGGCTATTATCAGATTAACCCCGCAACAATCACCCTATCATCCGCCTCTTAGGTCTCTAAATGTAAAAAAAGGAAATCGAACAGACTTCACACTCACATATCAGATTGTTTAATATACATGTAATTCAGAAAAATCTTTTGATGATTACTGTCAGATGCAAAGGTTAGTATAGCTGCCCCCAAATAGTCCACAGTTGCTTGACATTTTCGTACTGACCGAATAGTTGCGTTGTGTTGTGTGTAGTAGTGTAATATCTATACTGAAGCATACGTTAAGATACGATTCTAGAGAAATAATTTTCAAGGCATCTTTCGACTGCACTTGTTAACTCTGGATATGTCAGCCTGACTTATTAAAGTGATCGTTTCTGTGATACAAAACGTGAACAACCGAGGCCGTAAGTAGAAATTACGAGAAATAAAAGCTGGAAATACGAAGCCAAAATAACATATGTGAGATTTTAGACGGTTTACAGGAGGGCTAAAGTGCATTTTGGCTCTCATGTAAAGTTTGTTATACAGGCTACTGCTTATGCTCTAAGACAACAGGGGTATTTCTGCATAGGCCTTATTTCGTTTCATTTCATTTTTTGCTTTTGTGTGCTCAGCTCAGCCATTTAATCAGCTGCTAAATAAGTCACGGTGGCTGAACTATAAAACTGTTAGCAAGCACATGAAACCTATCTTTTAAAGTTCTTGGGCACAACCTCTGAAACTGATACGATGTAAATTGCTGGACATGTATACAGTTATCCTCTGGTGCTGCGCTATGTGTAGGTCAGGCTGGATAGATTTTTGGGGGTGGAAGACCTGCCAGACTAAAGGTGCTATATGTGTGTGCTAGACAAAGAGGAAGCCAGTGGGATGCTAGAGGTACGAGCAGCCTTTATATCCCTCACTTCAGACCCCTGGCTCAACCCAAAAACAGCCATGTGACAACACAGACAAAACACAGGGCCTAATGAATACCAAACCGTCCAAAATAGGACCCACGGGCCTTCCTGAGGCGAGACCATGTACCATACCAAATATAGCAAATGAGTCTATCACATTCTAGCAGATACAGGGTTTGACACCTTCTAAAGACATAGCATAAGTAACATGATCATACAGCTTTTGTGAACAGCATTTTATAACTGTCTGCTGACAAAATGTAAATGAGCACTTTGTAAAAGTGTTTTGCTGAAGATAACGCTAACACCGCTGAGCTGAACAGGACTGATCAAGATGAAGATTGTGTGTGTGTGTGTTTTGTGCGGTATGAGACATCTAATTAATGGTGGTTTATTTTAGGCCCCCTTAGGCTTTAGATCTGGACAGATCTGTCTGATCACGGTTTCTAAGGCGCACAGGAGACGTGAACAGGAGGATATAAGTGTTTACGCGTGATGTTCAAACAAAGCTTTTTACACGTGATTTACTTGTGCTACCGTTTCCCTTTTTGACTCGACACTATGGGCGCCTCAGACAGAAATGAGCGGATGCCCGACAATACACATCTCAGATCCAATGCGCTATGCCCCCTTTCCTGGTTGTTCTGATTCTGTTTGGAATCGGCTTAGAAACAGGCAGCACTAACATAGCTCATTAAAATATTATTGTTTTCTGCCTTTTGCTGTTTTCCCCCCTGCACATAATACGAATAATGTTGGACGTTTTGGATATAGACGTTGACATAAAGTAACCCAAATAGCGTAAAAACACATTGTCATGAATTTTGTATGATTTAGAGTTTCACATGGTGTCGTGAGGCAGAAATAGTGGCAGCATCACCGAGGAATCTTTTTAAAAATTAATTTATGTCTTTATCTCTGTATATGTATATATTTGTTTATTTATTTACAAATGATTGTTCCGAAGTACGTGCGCAATTTTCTCGGTCAGTGTCTGATTTTTGATGCTTGTGGATTTTGGATGCATTTTTGCGCATTGGTGAATACTAGATCTATTTGTTTCATAAAGTCCTGCACACTTTGACAAAAATAGTAAGACGTATGGTGAAAATTAAGTAATTTTGTACTTTAGAAATACTAGTCAGCATTGCACAAGGCATATTTCGGTACATTTGGTTTACCCCTTCAAATAAGCGGCACCCTGGCGCTACAGGTGCACTAACCCGAAGAAGAAAGTCATTTTTGCAAGCAACAGCTGTGTGCTATTTCATTGTATTAGATTTAATGAATATTTTCCCTTGAAAATGCGGATAAATCGGTATTAGAAGTGGCACTATATGTTTGTTCTCACTTTGCTCCGTGCCGATAGTTCATCAGCGCAGAGTCGCACTCCAACTTGTCGCAAACTCAGCAGCCTGCTTTTTCAGGGAGACAGAGAGAAAGAGAGAGAAAAATGAAATGAGGCTTCTTTTCATTACACTTTATTCTAAATATTTAACTAATGTGTCTATCTAAATCATAATAATCGCTAGAGTTTTTTTCATGTCCATGCAGGGAGACTGAAATTCGGAATAATTTACAAATATGAATATTATTTGTCCTGTCTACTGAACTATCATTAAAACACGTCATATGAAAACAAAGCACCAGAGTACCAGCAGTGCATCTAATCAGAGAAGCACCAGGTGTGTCTAGGATCATTAACAGGTGACCTGGTAAACCATTATCCCTTGTTACTGTCATATACAATTGTAAAAAGCACACGGTCATTAAAAATGTCTAATGATTTTGGTTTTTTTTATTTCATTCAACAACATACATGAAAGTCAGCTAGCAGTAAGATAAACAATATAACTAAATAAAAGTGAGGATAAGCTCAAGTCAGGATGACTACGACTGGCTTTATTTATTTAGCTGCTTCTTTTTCATCGCAAAAGCAAGTCCTAGGGTTACCCATAATCCGTTTTATTTCGTATGCAGGCTGTAGCCTGAGTGCACGGCTTTAATAAATCATGCACACAGCTAAAAAAAATGGTCAGTCCTGAATAAGAAATATGGATTATCTTTCAGTGTTGATAGAATATTATTTTTTAATTCCTAGTCCTAAGCTTGGTAATTTCAATATTATTTACTGTAAGTGTGTGTAGTTCCTTATTTGACTGAGCTGAAAGGGAGCCGAGTGTCCTATCTTTTACTAGACACATTTTTGTCCCACTAGTTTATACCTGCTGTTCATCACACTTGCAAAACCTTCACTCAGACTTTGTTTAAAACTGCACACACCACCTCTGGAATGCTTTATCAGAAAGACAGCATTATGGAAACACATTTACATTTATTTTCCATCTATGTTTTTTTGCCTTCTTTTACTCTGGAGTTTTAAACATTTTATAATTATCGTTTAGCAGACACCTTTTTCCAGAGCGACGTACAATTAACTCAGTTGTACTCAATTAACTCAGCAATTGTGGATTAAGGGACCCAACCATGGCAGAGGTGGGATTTGAACTCTCGACCTTCTGGTCCATAGTCCAGTACCTTAACCACTAGACCACCACAGTCCCATGGGGGAGCTATTACAAAGCCACCGTTCTAAATCCAATTCTTCAAATATTAATTTGTATTTTGGTCATATTTTTCATTTTGTTTAATTTACTATTTAATTCATTGTGGTATGATGTGGACTATTTGAATGTATGCTTTCTAATTCTTCCTGTAACCAGACTTGGCACTGGCGCTCATGTGTCTTGATTATTAGTTAATGAGCTTTTTTGCCACAACCTTGATTTCCTTATCTAATGTGTTAGTTTACCATGTGCTAGAATTTTGTTTTTGTGATTTGTGCATTGAGATTCATTTGAAAATTCCTGCTATGTGACACATTCAGAAAGACGTTGTAGCATAATCCTTCTCTTTCTTGTTCTGTCATTTCAGGTGGTGGACTAAAGACGATGCTGGATGTCATGGAAGTCCCAAGTCATGCTAGACACCTCCTTTTGCAACTGAACACGCAGCGCACTAAGGGCTTCTTGTGTGATGTCATCATAGTGGTGCAAAATGCTTTATTCCGTGCTCATAAGAACATTCTTGCTGCCAGCAGCCTTTACCTTAAATCCCTTGTTGTCCATGACAACCTCATCAACCTGGATCATGAGATGGTGAGTCCAGGTGTCTTCCGAGTCATACTTGACTATATCTATACAGGACGTTTAAGTGACCCCACCTCTTCCACTGAGCCCAACATAGGGGCAGTATTGGCAGCAGCCAGTTATTTGCAGCTGCTCGATTTGGTCGCCTTGTGCAAGAAAAAGTTAAAAAGAACTGGGAAATACCACTTGCGGCCCACACATGGGTTTCTGCCTTACAGTAAAATGAGCCCCAGTGGGGTTTTGCCAGGACGACTGCGGGTGTCCACTCCAGTAATACAGCCCTGCTTTCCTAGTGGAATCATGAGTACACCATGCGGCCCAGTGTTGGAAGACCTACCTCCCCACCACCTGGCCTCCCATGTAGGAGAGCTCTATGCTCCACCACCCACACAAGGCCTACAGCCCTACCAACACGCTCAAACAGCAATACCTTCCCAGCCAGGTCTGCGTCTACCTTCTGCAGACAGGAACTGCTCACCCATATATGGTCTGGACCTTTCCAAGAAGAGCCCCAATTCCCAGCAGCATTTAAATCACCCCAATGAAGAACCAGAAGATGAACTGAGCCAACGTGCCAGTCCTCTGCTTAGCCCAAATAATGGCTCTGGGAAAATAGAGGCTGCACACCAAACTGGCCCTCTCACTCCACGCTCCTTTCCCCTCCTCAACCCCGTACCCCACCTCCCACACCTGCAGCGTTCAAGCTCCCAGGGTCAGGAAACTTTCCCCTGTGGCCCCAGCCCAGACCACTTGGTAGAACCAGGAGAGCGCACCAGGGATAGTTCCAGCATCTACCGCTGGGTAAAGAATGAACCCCTGCCCTACAATGTGGAGGATGAAGAGGAAGAAGATGATGAAGAGGACAGTGGGGGCATGGGTGAACAGGATAAAGACGCACACCACCAGCATATGAATCATCATAAAAACGTTGACGAAAAGTTTAACCTTAGGGAGGGAGGCTATGACAGGACAGTGACTTGTGATGGAGAAGATGAAAATGGGACGGGTAGTGAAGAAACTGGGAGCAGCGAGGGCAGGCCATCTCCACCAGGAGCACGTGGAAGGTATCATATGCCCTATGAACCAGAGAGCTTTGGAGATAATCTGTATGTATGTATCCCATGCGACAAGGGCTTCCCCAGTTCAGAACAGCTCAATGCCCATGTGGAAACCCATGCAGAAGAGGATCTTAACCATGGGGGAGAGCTGGAGAGCAGCAACACCAATGGCATTGACAAACCCCCCAACTCAAACGGACCTGCAAGCCTTAACAATAGCAGCAACATTCACAGCCCATTCCTGGAAAGTAAAACAGGGCAGAATGTCCATTCAATAGGAATTGGGGAAATGATCCGCCCATATCGCTGTGCATCCTGTGACAAGACCTACAAAGATCCAGCGACCCTCCGGCAGCATGAGAAGACCCACTGGCTGACCCGGCCATACCCCTGCAGTATATGTGGCAAGAAGTTCACTCAGCGTGGCACCATGACCCGCCACATGCGCAGTCATTTGGGCCTGAAGCCTTTTGCCTGTGATGCTTGTGGCATGCGCTTTACTCGGCAGTACAGGCTAACTGAGCACATGCGCATTCATTCTGGGGAGAAACCCTATGAGTGTCAAGTGTGTGGTGGCAAGTTTGCCCAGCAGCGTAACCTTATCAGTCATATGAAGATGCACAGCACTGGAGGAGCTGGTGGAGGGTTAATACCAGATGGCAAACTAAAGATTGACTTCTCAGAGGGCATTTATCCTCTGAGCAAGTATGCAGCTGAACACCTTGGCTTAAAACAGGAAAAGGCCTCAGAATTTCTCGCACAGGCCTCTCAGCAACTGCTGGCTGATGCCAAAGCCATGGAGAGCCTTTATCCACTATCCAAACTGACTGCAGAGCACCTGGGCCTCTCCCATGAAAAGATGGACGTCTTGCCACTGCCACCTGCCTCCCAACAGCTCCCTGCGGAGGCACGCACCATTGACCGCTATTCTCCTAACTAGAGACGAGGCTACCATCTCTGTCTTCCAGCAGCAAGGTTTAGCTGGCCCCAAATTGACACTTAACTGTGTGCTTCTATGCTGCCCACAGTATTTCAACTTTCACCTCAAAATCAACTGAACCTTCTCCTCAGACCGGAGGACAGAGTATGTTAGTTACAAAAATGCACACCGGTTGCAATGACTTCTACAAGTGCCTTCTCTACACGTTTTGCAGTAGATGCATTTAAAAATGTTTTTTTTTTCCTAAAGGGAGGACTTTTGTTATTTATAAATTCCCCAACCATGCTCACACTTACACAAGAGTGCAGTATTTATATAAAAATGGCTTCCTTTTTTAACCAAGCTCAGAGCTTAACAGTCAACTGAAAATTAAAAAAAAAAATTTGTTAACTTATTTTTTCACATGTAAGAGCCAAAAAAATCAATCATACCAATTAACTGTGTACTGAGAGTGGAAAGTGTATATATAATAAGAAAAAGCACATATTAACTTTTTTTAGGGCTTCTGACTAAGATGTAGAAGGAATTCTGGACAATGGAAAAAGGCCACATCTTTAGAATTTCATGGCAATTAATTTTGGGAGTGCTAGATATCTTTTGTATCCTACTTGTATCCAGCATTTTCTTACAAAAGGGAACAACTACACAAAGCCAATATTTCATCCAGCACTTTGGTGAAGTGATTTAAGCTTTTTTTATGAATAGTAATTCCCATGTTATATAGGTGGATTTATTATTAATTTGTTGCAGTCAGAGCCTTGCACACCTTTTTGTATTTTACTTCCTCCCGCATTCATTCAGACCTTACAGTGCCTTAAAACTGGTCAAGCACAGATCTACTCTCATCACACCACTATTCCATGTTTCTGACATAATGTCTGTTTCTTGAGCTAGACTAAGCATGTGTGTTGGCTTTTAAAATCAGTGTTAGCTCAAGTATGCTTTAGAACACAGTGAAAACAGAGAAAACAGTTGACTCTCAACAGCATTCAAAGCCAAGCCAATACCAATCAAAACAACAACCATAACCAGATCCAGTGTATATACACTCTATCTGCGTAGCCCACATCATTTAAAATAATCAACCTGACACTGTAGAATAAGCTTCCATTCAGAAAGCACCATGCACCCGGTCATGACGTGAGCCCATTTAGGTTAACACGCAGAGCTGTTAATATGACAGCCATGAAGATTAGACGTAGCATGCGCTGTGACATTGAGAGCATGGTGCTTGCTGCAGCTGCTGCACTCAGAATGAGTCCTGTGAAATTTTCAATTCTCTCAGACCGTTTGCACTGTCTGTCAGCCCCATGCCAAATTTCATGCCTGTTGAACCACTGAATCCCACCCACCCGCCGATCTACTCTAATTCTTGGTTTTCTGTTGTGCCAAATAATTGAACATAATGTGTCACATATGAATATATTTTGTATGTCTCCATGAAGCTGATTCTTATATTTCTCTAGAAACATCCTGGGAATTTTCCTGTAATTCCCTTCTGAAATGGGGGGAGTTTGTTGACCACTATTGACAATTGCAACCTCAATAGGTGAATGTGAAGACTTACTTAAGCCATAATGCACTGTGATAGTTAGACTAATTACCCTCCCAGTCTTAGTGAAGTTACTGAACATTTTGTACCAGGTGTTCCAGTCTCGGGGGGAACAGGTGCAAGTGCAGCACTCTGGCTCTTAGGGACTTTATTCTGTAGCATGTCGATATTAGGATGTTGTCTTTTAGTATCATTTAGATCATATTATTTTGGTCTTGTTTGACTATTTTAACCAAAGAAAAGTAAAACTGTTGCTTACCTCAGGACATGACCCATCTGAGTATGGGAACAATGCTTCAGCAATAGCCTACATACACAAATACATTCATATACAAGCTGAAACGAGAGCTGTCCTGTTGAAACCTGTGGTAATTTTGAGACTGTTCGTTTTTGCAATTTCAAAATGTATATGCAAATGTTAGCAATGCTTCTTTCTAGCTTATTCCATTTTCTGCGCTGATGTTTCCTCAAATGCTGTGTTCAGTTGTAGTAATTTAAATTGTTAAATTACCCTACAAGGGCAACTCAATATTTGAAACGTTTTCATGATGAAAAAAGTCACTATTTGTGTGCATCTGTAAATATTGCAGTGTATGTAACACAGCTCTGATCACACACCCCTCAGTAATGCCAGACTGCATCATTAAGCATCAGTGTTAAATGATTTGCTGTATATAAAATGCTATGTGTTTATCAATAATTCCCTGCAATGATAAACACTGGGTTAACTTTGTAAGGGATGAGCATAGTTTCTAAAGTTGACTGACCTGTGGTCAGGGTGAAGCTGAAGGAGCTTCAGCTGAGACTTTGGCAATTGAGCAGAACTGGGCTCCGACCAAAGCTTTGTATACACTATGAAACCACACACTAGGAGCAAGCTTATTTGGGGCTAAGACAGATGCTGCGATTTCCCAACACTTGTATGTCGATAGCAGAGATGCAGATTTATTTTAGCTAATTGAGTTAATTTTGCAACACACACATCAACAGTTTGGGCACATGGGTTTGTTTGTATCCAGAAGAAATCCAGAGTGTCTACCGACTTGAAGCTGAACAGTTTTGTGCTATCATAACAATGAGAGCTGTAACAGCAGGCGTATTAATATGCTTAGAGAAGTGGATTTTAGTGCTATGGCTATAAATCTCATACACTCTCTGTCTGCCAATCATTACGTAACTTGATGGACTATCTTTCCTGCTTCCCCACAGATCCAATATAGGAAAAAAATTGTGGCCCCTATTTTTATTCCAGATTGGTAACTAATAAGGATCTATGTTATGAGCTGTTTTACAATTATATAAAACAGTAGTGTATTTTAATACAGTTCAGAGGAAAAGGTGGTGCATATGAGATAGTGTCTTTGTCTGATAGTAAAGATCACGTGTACACTTTAGAGAATGATGTGAACTTTAGCAGAGGAAGTTACGTTTTGGCTCAGCTGTAGCAGTCTGCAGGATATGTAGTGTGGTTGTGCTCAAAGCCAGATAGGCTGATAGCGAGAGCAAGCAAGAAATCTTTTGAAGGAGAGAGCAAGGGAACAAGAGAAGTTTGCAATGGCACTGCAAACTTTGTCTTGTCACTTGAAGGTGGATTCAAATCTGGTCGCTCAAGCAAATTGCTAATTACATAGCCATCTTTTTCCCTCGCCATTATTTACTTTGAATAGTGTTTGACAGTTTACAGAGAGTTGGTAAGTCTCTGGTCACTCAGTTGGCTGAGTGGAGAAAAGCAAAGTTTGGATGGATGAAGTGAAATATGTGGAACAATACACTGTACTAACCATATTTTATAAACTGGTCCAAGGGAAATATTCCTCTCAGTCTGAGGAAGCCCTTGGTCAGAGCAGAAACCAAAGCTTACCGAAGCCAGCCTTAAAGTTTATGTGAACGGAATCTACTCAGTAGAGAGAGCGCTCACTGAATGTATAAACAGCCAAATCAAAAGCGTATTACTGCATTACTGTGGGTGTTTAAAAGATGGCCACTGTGGTTTCAGTGGAGGTTTTATTCTGGTTGGCTTGCACCATAAATGTCAGCCTTACTCGTTGCTGAGATAATCTTATCTAGACCACACCAAAACATACACTTCTGTGCAAAACTATGCAATCTTCATCAAAACTGCTAATTTTTTCAATTCATGTTTACTGTGAATGCATATGGGTTTTTATTTATCTGGTAGCATCTGGTTTCAGTCCTGCCTGTGTGAAGCTTGGATGATTGGGAAATGACCCATAATGCACCTGTCCATTTACTTTTCCATAGCAGAAGGACCAAGAGACAGATTACATGCTAGAGATGTAGCGATCTTTAAGAAATTTTATTGCACTCAGCTGTTTCACATTGACTCACAAAGGCATATTTCTGGGGAAATCATCACCTTATGATTGTTCTCACCCATGCTCATGTTGCTCTGCCACTCCCTCTGCCTCTACCCACTCATCCCTATTCCTCCCGGTCTAATTTAGCATTCCTTCCTAAAGTTCTCTGTAAGAAACTTGGATCCCTGAGCACTCCCTCCCACCAGCTGACCCAGAGTCCTGACCACTATTACGCAGCTTCTCCTTCTGATGAAGTGGCGTCCAGCTGTTCTTCTTGCTGAAGAAGACAGTTGTCTAAATGTTTATGCGAATAACTACTTTCTTTTTCCTCACACCCTGATCAAGTTCCATGCCAAACGTAGAGTCATGGGTTCAGAACCTCTTTAGGGCAAGACTGGCTAAATAAATAGCAGACAATGCCTTTGTTATATACATTACTAAAAAATAAGGACATGTGATGCCACTGACAATTATGAGATGCAGGGCGTATAAAGCAGATATGAGAGAATTCGCTCAGATGTGTAAAGAGTTTTACCCAAACCATTAACCCAAAACAAAAATTGGAGAAAGTGACTGATCAAGCAAGATCAAGTCCATAGGGTGACAGGATCAGTGTGTTGTTCTGTTTGCAAGTCACTTCAGGTCAATTGTTATGTGGTAAGACAGGTTCTTGGAGGGTGCTTGTGCTCATTATTACATTTTGAAAAAGAGCAAAGTTCTTTTAAATGGTGCAGGTAAGCTCGTGGGGTGACATTTAATACAGTAATTGCAATACAATATGAACTTAGTTTGTATTTCCATCTAGAAGCTTGTGTGTTGCATGTGGGTATTATGATACCAGCAAATTTTTACCCCATCTTCCCATGACAAAAACAGGCTACCCGTGACCCATTAGTGGCTTCTCTGATGTGTTTACTTTGGAGCGCTTGCTCTTCTGTTCAGCTTGAGGCTCTGAAACAGATAGAGCTGAGCAGGTCCAATTAAATAGATCACTGGATTAATAAGAATGGACACAGACTACACAGAGCTGTCCACGGTGCCTATTCAGTGCTTAAAAACAAAAAACAAAAATTACGTGGACCCTAAGTGCAGCTTCATTTCAGCCTGCTGGGATTTTCAAACAAACATGTAAAAAAAGGAAAAGTTTAACACAGGGAACATAGCGAAGCAGAATGCCTGATTTGATCTCCAGGCTGATAGTAATGCATGGCCACACATGCACACATAAGCAACACACACAGCTGGATGGCAGGCAGCCCTGTCACTGCTGTCTGTTCCAGATTAGGTCAGATTTAATTAGGTTGCCCAGCTCCTTTTGCAGTGTCACTTTGAGTTTGAAAAAGCATTTGTAAAGAGCAGGCAGTGATACTGATGGGGTAAAGCAGAAAGGAGGCCCACCAACATATCAGTCAGACTTTTACACACATTGCACATATTATATATGCATTCAACAGAGGTTCAGATCTCTTCATAACAGTTGCACATTTGAACTAATGAAAAGAATTCAATAGAAAGTAGCGGCAGGACTAAAAGAAATGCAACACAACATAACACGTAACAACGGCCTGAATCACTTAGATGCTTAGAGATAAAAAAAGGATAGAAACTGACTGCGGATTTTCTTATTGCTCTCCAGCCAACTAATACACCAGCATGTCTGCTTTTGTTTTAGTGATCACCAGTACTTCTTGTTCTTTCAACTTATTTCAAATATAACAAAATTTAGTACACCTCCTTGTGCCTTCCCGCAGGATCAATGTGACTTCAAAACCAAAAAAGCAATACAATTAAAACCAAGCAGTATTTTTTCATTACATTGTCAATATTGTTTTAATTTTTACAATTTGCTTTTAGTGAAATGAATGTATTTATTGCATGTCAAATGTTTTATTAATTCTTTTGTACAAATTCAATTGTGGTGTATTGTCTTCTTTTTTGATTAGGCTTTTATTTGTTTTAAAAGCCATTGTGAACGTTTGTATTTGTATTCAAAGTCAATTTTGCAATAAAATAAATAAAGGTTTTCACAAATTCTGTGTTCTCTTTGTATTCTGAAAAAGGTCATAATGTACAGGATTATATCAAGTAATGCAGGTTTTTGTATTTTTTTTTTAAATCACAGTATGAGTGGGTATTCATGATAGGTCACATATAGACACATACACTCTGGGTCAATTTAGAATGACCAATTAACCTAACGCACGTATTTGAAATGTGAGAGAAAATGTATGGTTCTGTGTGGTTGGCACAGCAGCTTTCCTTGACAGACTAGAGTGTAGGTGTAAGAATACCACTGAAAGATCCTCTAGCTAAGGGTTCAGTCCAGTAGGGTGAGTAAGGGAGTCATCATAGAAAGGAGAAATTTTGAATGAATGTAATAAATCTTATAAGAAAAGGTCTACAGAAGGCATAAACCTGATCAATTACTCTGTCAGCAGGGTCTTTGCAAGAATTCCCCAATACTATTTTGAGGTCACTCACACAGACAGGCTTGTATTACTACCTTTCTGGGTTATTTCCATTGACTTGTGTGTTACTACAACAAATTAAGTACCCACAAATAGCCCTAATCCTAGCCTTAATTAAGATCTTCTACCCCTCTGTGTTACTGTAATCAAGAAGACCAGCCAAACGTCCAAAGATTGGACATATCCACTATCACGGGTCCCGACGATGAGCCAAATACATGCCAGCGCTCACTGACATGAACTCCAGAAATATATTTCATGAAAACATTAGAAACATAATCACATCCAGGACTCTGCCACGTGTAACTTATTGAGCAGGAAAAAAAGAAAAAAACTTAGTTCAATGTCGAGAGCTGTAATGAAGTCATAAAAAGTTTATAAAAACAAGCAGGGGCAGACTGGAGGAGAGATTCCAGGAGCTTCATTTGAATTAATATTACAAACCGACAGCACTTAAGGCCTGAATACTGTGTCTCTTTCAGGGTTACAGCCAAAGATATTGCACTATGTGGGTTTAAGCCAATTTGTGCATATTAAAACAGGTTTTTAGAAAGCTGAATATTTTTATTCTTAAAGTGTCCTCCAGTGGTTAATGACTCTGACTGACTTTGAGTAGAGAAAATAAAACACACATTATTGTATTTATGCATATTTATATTCATTCCTCTTAAGTAACCGCTTCATCCTGATCTGTAGCACATTAAATCCAGAGTCTATTCGGCAATCTACAAGGACACAAGGCACAAGTACTAATAAATGCCCTTTACGATCCATCATAAGCATATTTATATAATAAAAGTAAATATTATTTCTGTTACTACCACACAAGTTTTGTTTCTCTTTGCACGAACATTGTTGACATTCCGCTAAATATCTGTTAATGTTTAAATACATATTATCAAAAGATGTTTTTATAATCTATTTGATATTTCTGAATTCTTCATTAACATAAGGCTACTCAGAAAATGTTTCATAACATAGCTGTGCTCCATGACATTGTTAGACATGGTACTAGCTAATGTTGGTGCAAAACAGCTCCAAGGTCCAAGTTTCAAGGATTCAATTCTCTCGTTGGTTACTGTTTGTGAGCAGATTAAATATCATCTGCCTTGTCTGCATGGGTTTTCATTTAATTAAGGCCCAAAAAATGGAAGATGGGACATTCCAGCATTTTGATCAGTGTTTCTGGGTTAGGCCCCTGAACAACTGTAACTCTCGCCACAAAGAGGTGGTGACTAAAAATCAATTCACATTCACGTGATAGCATTTAGTAGCATTGTAGCACTTGAACCCTGTCTCGAGACCATAAACGAGCTGTCTTAGTCTCATTTCAACCTCATTTCGACTTAGTCTTGGGGTCTCGGGGTAAGACGGACTCCAGATTAGCCAAGTCCAATGCGTCTGTCTGAGGTAACATTAATTATGATTTGAACTGAATGTCAACAATTCATGCAAACACAATAAATCAGTCCTTTCTTTACATGCCTAAATAAAATCTGCACTTTGATAACAGGAAAAAAAAAAAAAGTTACTGCTGTTCTTCTTCAGTATCCAATCAATTAGCATGCTTTATTTTGCACAGTCTGACATTAAGATTGTGTGTTCTTTTTTTGCTTTCTTGCTTTACGTAGTTAGCATATAGGTTAGGATATTTGTTTTAAAAAATGAGGGTAGATTGAAATGTTATTCTGTTTTCACATTTAATAATAAAAATGGATCAAATGGATCTCATTGGTTATATTCAGTTGACATTATGTAGTGATTTTGATTAAGTTTGACAGAAGAAGTGAAACAGAATCATCACCACCATGCTTCCAAAAGTTACGTTGCCTTAGTTTGACTAAGGCTGTAATATAATAAGATTTAATTGTTAACATACTGGCAACGAACATGATAAACTGGTTATAAGGACACGATGGAAAAATGTCCCTGAAACTCTGACAGTCTATACAATAATTTCTTTATGCTCAGCTCAATTTTACTTTAAACAATTATATAACACAAGATATACTGAAAATTCTTACTATCAATCTTAACATTATAAACAAATGTATTCATTTTTGTATACATGCCAAATATGAACAGTGCTGTGCTGTCTTTGGCCACCATTAGATTTGTTGTTTTAGTAATGTTCTAACGGCAATATATAATATTGTCTTTGATTGGACCCAAAACTTTCAAACTTGGATTCATCATGACATAAACCCCTTTTCCACTGATCTTCAATCCAGTCTTTGTGAATTTTAGCTTTTTCACCTCGTTCACCCTGAAATGTTAGTTGCTTGGCTGCTACCCTTCCAAAAAAAAACATTCCTGATCATCTACTTCAGACTGAAAGTGTCAACTTGGCCTCTTGATGAAATTGTCAGTGTTGATGAAGGGTAAGGCAACTGTATTCTATAGAAGATGTTTTCTTCTTTTAATTTTTTTTCCACATTTTTAATACTGCATACAGATATCCTGTATTTTCTGGTTGTATTCTAATAGCGAGACTGAATAATGTTCATATATGGTATGGTAAAACAATATTAAAATAATGGTATGTCTAATCTGTTTGTGGCCTACGACTTTTGCCACAGCACTGTACTAGATCAAAATGATAATCTGCCTCAAATGTAACTTCTAGCCTTTAGAATTGATAGAATCATGGAAGAAAAGCTGAAAAATCACAACAATAGGAGCACAAGGGAGGGTAGACAGGCTAGATTTTCACATACCTACACTTCAGTGAAAAGTTCAATTATGTCTGAATCTCTTGGGAGTGTGCAATTTCTATTTTTTAGATAAATCCAAATCAGCTTTACTTATATAACATGTTTAACAATAGACCTTATCACACAGCAGCGTCACAAAGATATGGATATAGACACCAAAATAACTTTGGCAAGTTAAATCTCCTGAAAATGACCTAAATACGAAACCCTTACAAAAACCAGGTGAAACTAAGAGGAACAAAATGGGAACTCACCCTGCCCTGGACTGAACAATTAAAACACTAAACATATTCAGAAGTACAGTATAACACTCACATATAAATAGAAATAATTATTATTGCCTTAGCGACCTTTATGCACCTGACGATTTATATTTTTCTCTTTCAAGAAAAGACATTTGAAAAGACATTTAGTCGATGTTTTTAAAACCATTAGAAAAACACAGCATTGCAAAAGCACACTCAGAAGCTTAGAAAGCAGCTGGCTCACCACTAACTGCTGGAGTCTCCATTCCATAAATATCATTGATTATGGGTAGATTTTCCAACCTCTGTTTCCTTTGCAAAATGTAAAAATAAATATGGCTAAAGGGTCAGAAGTTACGATGTCTGAACATATATTGTCACATAGATTTGTTTCATAGGTGAAGTTGATGCTCATCATAATAAACGATTATGACTAGTGGGATATTTAATGTGCTTCCTTTCCATTAATACAAAGAGGGCCATACAGTTAGGTTGCTGCTCCATGCTTAGCCTGGCTCTTTGCTTTTCCAGGGATTGCACTATTGAGTTATGCTAAAATAAATGCCAGAGAGGTCAGAGGTGTCTAGTGTCGGGGCAGCATGTGTGATGGCACTGCCTGGTTCAGTCCTGCTAATGTCAAAGGGTGTCAAAGTACAGTGGATGCCCCCACAATGCCCTCATCCAACTCCTGCTTGTCATCAAGTACACCTCATTGAATGTGCTTACACACATACACACACACACACACACACACACACACACACACACACACACACACACACACACACACACACACACA
>JAUZST010083257.1:0-20323 GCA_034779995.1 Parotocinclus haroldoi | reverse complement strand
CAGCAAGACTTCATTATCATTATTACTTTACACAACGCGGTGTTATGAAACCCCAAGTTATGAGGCTGCGGTTGCTTTTGCGCTCGCGCTTACTTTCTTTCTCTCTTTCTCTGTCTCACAGTGCGTCTCCTGTCACGGCCCATCTTCAACAGCGCATGCGCTGTTAAAATAATGCCTATGTACGCTGTTTTCTTTTTTGAGGAAAAAAATAAGAGAGCCGTTTTTGTGGATACTGTTAGTATTCATGGCATGAAACGTAGTAATACATTAATACGGGTTGTATTTCGACCAGAAATACATATACAGAAGAATACAGAAGGTATCGACTGTTAAAGGATTTTTTGAATGCTTTATTAACAGATAATGATTGGAAAAAGCATGGCTTATACCCTGCACATCTATTCCCAGTAAAGCAAGAGTAGTGCATTTGAAGATCCTTCACAATGTACTATATATCCCTCAAATTAGTTAACTGCAAAAATCCAATTCGCTCAAGTGCAATGTGAGAATAGAATAGAACAGAATAGAATAAAATAGAAAAATAGAATAGCTTTATTGTCACTGAATAAACATTGTTGTTAACAGTATTTAAAACAGTGAAATGAACTTTACCATCCTTACTAAGGCAGCAATTGGGGAAAAACTGTACATGTGTAAAGTAACACTCAAGTATAGGTCCAAATGTACGGGGAATATTTACAAGATAAAGAATATATACGTACATATAGGCTACTGGATAACTAAATTAAAGTGATAAACGATAAATGTCCAAAGCCATGTGTTAGGTTAACTGATTATACTAAATGGGCATGTGTATATATACTTGAGTATGACCTAGGCTCAAAGGCCTATTTGAGCAAACTTAGGTCGTCAATGGCAAGGGAAAAACTCCCTAAACCTTAAGAGAAAAAAAACGTGGGAGGATCAATAATCACAAAGACTGTCCTGGGGCATCCTATGTGATATGTGTAAGAATTAAAGTTATGCAATAAACATTAAATAATAACCGTACAATAATTATTCTTTTTAGATAAATAAATAACTGAATTGTCACGGCTTATTTCTGTACTGTACCCTGGTCGCTTTAAACGAAAGAACGAATGAACGAATACGGTATATCGCGGGTGCAGCGCGCATGCGCGTTCAGACGCGGTAAAATCAGCCTATTGGGTTGCCAGCGGTTGAACTTATGCTAAGCTAACTCCGTATTAACGCTGTTATATTTGAATAAGTTTTGGTTTATATGACGTGACAGGATCTAGCGGTAAGCACTTCTCTTTTTAAAAAAATCAAATTTACAGATTTAAGCTTGTAGCGTGAAAGTTGAATGTTGAAACAAGTTAGTTGTGCTCGTGGTATCGAAGCAAAGATAAACAAACAAAACAAACAAACTAGCTCACTGGAGCAACCTAAAAGCAACGCAAAGCAAAGCAAAGCAAGCAGCAGATTCACATTAAAGACACGGGATTTATTATTGATTTAATGCCCCGTGTTACTAGGAGTCTAAATGGAATAACATATAACGTAACAACAATTCAAAATAAGGCACATTTAACATAAACAGAACTGGCTTAAAATCCACTTAATGACATCTAGCACAAATAAAGTCTGCAGAAACGTCGTTAAATTTGGGAGATGTAGAAGAAACTCAGTAAATCTGGTTTCAGATGGACTTAAAGGTCAATTTCAGGATCTTAATGTTAATGACCATGAACCTTTCTGTGCAATACACGCTTTATTGATGTTTTTGATAGCAACATTGACCATATATTGTTTTTTTTTAACCATATGATGGACATTAATTTCACTATAAAACTGGAGCTCATTGATTCATTCAGGTGACCTGAGCTCACTCTCTCTCTCTCTCTCTCAATTTTCAATTTCAATTTTAAAAGCTTTATTGGCATGACAAATGTTACAATGTTTTTGGGTACAAAACCGAGAACATATACAAATTAAAAATTACAAAAAGAAAGTAAAATACATGTAAATTACAAAATAAAATACAATACAATGAAAACAGAAACAACAACAACAACTCTCTTACCCCCATCTCACCCCCCCCCCCCTCTGTGTCTCTATCTGTATGTCTCTCTCTGTTTCTCTATATCTCTGTCTCTCCCACCCATTGTCTCTGTCTGGCTCTACCCCACTGTCTCACTCCCCTCTTCTCTCTGTTTCTGGATCTGTCTGTCTCTCTATCTGTCTCTCTCGCAGTCTCTCTGTCTCTCTCTTTCGAAAGACAACTGCAAATCTGTCGCAGTGTCTCTACGTCCTGTTTCACGTCGAGTACAGAGGTCATGTGAGTGATATGTTTTAGTATGTTGTTCCCTTTTTGCTGGCCTTTGGTACACTAAGCGCTTCTGCAGTGCTTGACTTACACTGTGTCCCAGACTTTATGGACACCCCTTCTAATCAGCGATCTGTCATTTCACACACACGCAGCTAACAGGATCACAACATGATGGGTTTGTGCTCTTATCTAGAGCAATTTACAGGTGTGTGTTAGAGGGCCCAACAGTTGTATATTGGCAGTGCTGGAATTTGACCCCTGAACCTAGTGGTCCATTACCTTTAACCCCTGCACACTTAATAGATTAATTAAAAGCCAAATAAAACCTTGACTTGACTTGACATTTCTCTTGTTGGGCAGCTGCTGCACTCTGATAATGCTGATCTACGGTGTGGATTATGGCGTCTGTGGACAGATCTCCAACTGCAGAGTCGACAGTCACAAGGCTAATGGCCAGCTCCGGGCGTCTGCCAAGCTCCTTCTATGTAGAGCCCTTTAGCCCCATTAAATACAAAGACAGGCATTACGAGTCAGCCTCTGACGCGCTGGATGCCTACATTGCCGATTTTCAAACTTCCTCTGTGGGTCGCCTGGAGCTTGCTGAGGAGCAGAACAAGTCATGCCTGTTCCAGTCGGGACACAGAAACAGAGATGGTAAAGTAGATCAAACCATATTAGCTGCTTAACCCTTTTATGGACCAAGGAACATATTTGTATACCTTTGAATGAATGCCTAATTCGATTGAAACAGCCGAGAGCATTCAGATTTGTATGAAAGCACTCGCTATGTCACTGATTTTATATAATTAAGGCTGATTTCGATGTGTGCGGTGGTTTCATTGTCATATTGAGGAATATGGTGTCAAAATAACTAAAATTAGGGTTCTCTCATTGTTTGAAATGGGCTCTACTGCTTCAGGAAGTCAGTTTGACACAGAAAAAGGCTGAGGTATGATCACCATTAAATGTTACGGTGTGGAATACAGCATGGGCTAATAAAGCTTTATTGTTGTTATTACATGCATAAAGTCGTACTGCTAACCTCAATGTCATGAAAAGGCAAAGAGCTTTAGTATTCGAACCTTATGATGTTTTTCCAGTTCTGAAAGAAAGCCTGACGGACCGGGAGTTGAATTCCCTGAACCTCCCCGTTGCTTCGAAGCACAGAAGACCAGACCGCGTCAGTATGACCACCGATGATCTGCTGATGCTGCCCGTGGACGGCTCACTTCCCGTGACGTGTACTTCAGCTCTGCTTTGCAGATTAGGAACTAACAGGCTACAGCACAGCGCGAACTCGTGCCGCTGCTCTCAGTCCAGACCTGCTTTGGAATCACTGAACGGCTCTTCTTCATCAAGAGCTCTGCTTGTGGAAGATTTACTGACGGGGTGTTCCAAATCTGAGCGTCCCGCCTTCCGTTTGAACTCTCTTCCTCCCACGACCCGAAACAAACAGCGCTCTCTTTCATCGCATCACCTTCCAAGATGGATGACCAGTCAGAAATCTGAGATGGATTTTTCTGGCGTGACGAGCGTCCCAGACCTGAAGTATCCAGCCTGGCTTGAACAATGCGGTGTCAGCGCAGAACCTCGAAGCGCTCCATCCTGGGTCAGCGAGCTGGAGAAAAACACTGCCGAGGGTCTTGTGGAAACTAAAAGCTACAAAAAAGTTCAGAGCGGAGGAGGCTACATGACGTGTGATCATGGAGAACATTTCAGAGGTCTGTGGATGAGTCACATTTTATATATATATATATATATATATATATAGTGAATGCAGAAATATTCTGTTATTATTGTTCTGTAACATTTTGACATGCAGCATCTAGTCATCCTAGTCTGGTGAGTAAACAATTAGTAGGGTTTGCAATATTTTATTGAACACAAAAGGAATAAACACACATACATTTGCACAACGATAATTGATTGTCTGCCTTTGGTCATCGAGCTCTTTCTGGTTTCTTTAGGAGATAAGATTGATTCACTTATCCAGAGAGCAGAGGAGGTGCTGAGGTCCCCCTCTTTAGGTTTCTGCAGCTCGGATAAAGAGCAACATGGCAGTCCGGGACGTACAGAGGATCTTTTAGAGGCCGAGCGCTCATGGGACAATCCTCCTGTAACCTTGTAAGTCTACACATTAGAACAAAGGCGCTGGCTATTGCAAACAGATTTATGTCGCTTCACGTATGGCAGCATGTCTGGTTTAATTATGCAGTGATTTGACTTTTGAGTGTTCTTGTTGCAGTAAATCTCCAGTACCAGTAGAGAGCGCTGAAGAGCAAATTACTGCTGAAGAGTCAGAGGACACGAGAGAGAAGGTGAACAAAGTGTTAATGCTTCCAGGCTACCAGGGGTCTGTTTTAATACATGGAAAGCCACCTCTTAATTTATTTATGTTTTAACCCAGCTTTTCCTGGTCAGGATTCAGGGCATCTTCACCTATTCCCTAAGAACACTGGGCACAAGGGCACAAGCGTGCTCCATCCCAATAGGGTCCCAGATTGAAGAAAAAAAACCCCAAAAACCTTAGTTATATAGACTGTTCGCATAAATTAGGGATTAATTCATTAGGGTATGTTCTATTTAGAAATATCCCCTAATTTTTTGTGAGCAGTGTACATCGGATGCACTGCATGTTTTTGCTTTTTGATTTTGCACCCGAGACTAACAAAATGTCTTCAACTGATGGTTGCATCCTTTTGGAGCTTTTTGAACACCGTCATTTGATAGGAGGTCTATCTAATTACATATCAAGTTTGTTTTTACTCGCATATACCTTCTATTATTTATTCATTATTATTAATATTACTATAGATTTTTTTTTTATTAATTGCTATGACCCAATCGTGAGTCTCAATTGTTGCTGTTTTTAAAAAAAAAATACAAATGCAAGTATGAGATAATAGACGTATTTAGATAAATAAGCACAGTCTGTCTCTACGGCTGCTGATTTGTGAATCTTAGCTTCTTTTCCAATATCTTTACCATTTAGGGAACTCCGGGTATTCCGGTTTCCTCCCACACGTGTGGGATAAACATGTCTATGTCCATAAACATGTGCGTTAGGTGATTTGGTGCTTCTAAATTGTCATTGACTTGACTGTGTGTTTGGGCGTGTGCGTGCGTGTGTGTGTGTGAGACTTGTGTATAGATATACCCTTTGTGCGTGTCGCTTGATGGCCACTGATGCCGATAAGCGACGATAAAGAAGCCAAATAAATAAATAAAATACCATTTAGTGTTGAATTAGGTGAAAAACGTTTACATAATTTGCACGCCTGTGTTTTGCAATACGAAAAGCAAACCAAAGTGTCGCCTGAGCTGAAAATCGAAAATCCCTAAAATGAACTTCCGTCTGTTTTTAACCTCATATTCCCACTCTGTATCCCAGTGTTTAGGCTCGCTGTCTTCAGGATACAGCAGCAGGAAACACCCTGGTCCAGTTGAGGCTCTGAAGCAGATGTTGTATAGCCTTCAGGCTGTGGAACAGACAGTCATGGAGCAGAAGGACGAGTTCAGGGAAACTGCAGCGCTTCCACTAACACCGATAAGGAAGGACAACGAGCAGGTACAGAAAGTTCTCCTCCTGCCGCTGCTGCAGATGTCTGTCTTATTTAGCGATAGCACTGGGTGACGTGATGGTACATGCTATAAGAATGTATATATCGTTTAATGAGCTCTTAGTCTTTATTAAGTCATACATCTGGGCGTACGCTGGAGTTTCAGACTTGATCTCATTTCAGGTTCCTCGTGCGGATGATTACGATTCATCTCCTGGTGGACAGTCATTGAATAGGTCAGTTAAACAGGAATGCTTGTCCCCACGATAACTTCAGCTTAAATTGTACGTTTTTATGGATTCCCGTGTTTTTTTTGTTTTTTTTCTTTTTTTCTCGATTTGCTTTCAGAGCGTTGCATCATCTGGGGAGACTAAAAAGTCTTGTGGATGAGATGAACGAGAGAAAGGCTCGAGAATCTGATCAGGGTGGCGTGCAACACGAAGGCTAACTGCTAGCGTTCCCGTTGTTTACCGTACACCGATAAGCCACAATGTTTTGTAGGTATGTGCCAAATCTATATCCATATCTGGACCCGCGGCTTTCCAAGCAGAACCTTGCCCAGAGCATCCCACTGCTTCCCCAAGCTTGTTTTCTCCATCCAGGTACCATCACTTCCACAGGTAAATGGATCCTCGTACCTGGCTGTGCCTGTGTCGTAACAGTAAGCGGGACTCGCTGAGCACGACAGCGTTGTTCCATCGCTCTCGGTCCAAGCTCTGACGCCCACAGGGACCTTTTAACAAAGACTCTTCTGTGGTGACACACTCCCATACTCAGCATGGGGCTTACACTAAATCTTGTGAACCAATCCATCGACAGGAATTCACAAGGTGTTCAGGCGGTGAGTTTTGGTGCCTCTGTTTGTACTGTACTATGATGAATCGCGCATATTATAACTTTAATAAGAATACGCGTTTATGAACGTTGGCCATATTTACCTGTGTATGTATGGTGTGGGGCAAAAATCTGAGAGCACTAGTGAAAATGCTACTTTGGAGAAATATACCAGCATTTATGGAGGCACAAAGACTGGCACGTCCTAAGAAGAAGAATAGGAAATACAAATGTCTTAAATGCATATAATTCATGTCTGAATGACAGAAAGTAGTACGAGCAAACGCTTGAGTGACCTGCTGAAGGAAAAAGATTGCAGGCTTGAAGTTAGAAAGCGACAGCCCTTTTTTCATCTCCTTTTCTACATTTTCAAGAGATACGAATATAAGAAGTACAGTATTGTACTAAATGTTTTCATATTGCCTTTTAATCGTTGTCTTGGGTATGAAATAAAACACTAGGCACAGAGTATCTAAACTACTGCGTAACAGCGTGGTAATGTCCGGCCAGCGTTCGTTTCGTCCCATATTCTGTTTGACAGAACGTACTGCGGACGTTTCAGGTGCCCACCTGTATTGTGAAGTCATGCTGAATAACATGGAGGGTCAGACATTGCATAAACTTGTGGGGTCCGTGCCAGTTTGAATGCTTGCTGTCATTGCAACGAACTGGCAAACGTACCCAAGTGCAATACTTCGATTATTATACGAGTTGTGCTTTACTAGTGGCCTCAGACTTTTGTCCACCACTGTATATTTTATATATGTAGCCTTTTAAGCGGTGCCTTTGTTTGTGTTAAGTTTAATTGCTATCAAAGGAAGTCACAGGATGATGTATTTATTTGCAAAGTGCAATCACAAATAAACGTTGCACAAACGTATAACTGTACGAAAGCAGTTCAAAGCTATTTGGCTTTATTTTTTACATTAAATGATTACTGTATTTTATTTTATCCCCTAAATACATTCTTTGCTTATCCTGGGGGTACGGTGCTTATCCCGTTTATAAAAAAAAAAAATAAAAAAAAAACATTGACAAGCATAGTCCCTTGCACAGCTGGTTGGGGATGTGTTTAAGTGATTTCTATATGTTCGGTAAAACTGGCAGAAACAAAACTTGTGTTTGATTAGTTTGTTGTGAAACATAAAGTAGGAACAGTACAGCATTGGTATGGCACCGGTCATTTTATGTTCCAGTCCATTAAAGGATACGGTGTGTTTTATTATATATTTATTATATAATACATACATACACTGAGCACAAAAGCTAGGAGACACTTCAAAATGAAATATCCCATAATGAAACGTGTGTGTGCGTGTGTGTGTGCGTGCGTGTGTGTGTGTGTGTGTTTACAAAAATAAAATGGTGATATTTCTTTAGAACAATGAATTCTTGTGAGCAGTATATAAATATATAACGCTTAACGTGCTACGTTTGTGTAGCTTTCCTTTTCCAAATCGGCACAAGATTCTCCTTTGGTACCTGATAAGATGGAGAATTAAGAGCAAGGAATGTGAGAGACATTCTATCTAGAAAAAGAGAACATTTTATCTAGAATCTTTGCTTCTTTTATGGAAAGCAACCAAACTGGATGGCTGTAGTCACTGACAGACGCTCTTATAAAAGAATAACAACTGATGCAGTCCTACACCGTTTCTGAAGTGCGAAAATTCAATTTTAATAGTTATTTCGTCGTTTATAAATATGTAGTAATTGTATTTGTACATTTTCATGTTTATTTTAATTCATGTGGTTAATTTTAGGCTTTACGTACTTTGCGTAGTCAAGCTCGTTAATTAAGCCCGAATTTCAAAACGTTTAACGCAAGTTATTTGAGCGATCTTCATTTGCCATCCTCAACAGCAGGCGGCACTATTGTAACACTTCTTGAAACTTAGCTCGCCAACAGTTACAGCTAATGGACAACTGTGGGACTCTAGTGACAGAGTCCAGGTGGGGTTTGGTGATTTCCCTACTTAAACACACCTTAACGATCAAGTTTAACTGGTTTAGTAAAGCAAGGAAATTCCCAAGCAAACCTGAAGTCCAGCCCTGGTTTTGGATTCATGATCATTTGAAATGAAAGGGTTGAGAAGCTTTCCAGATGATCCACTGGTGGTTTGCATGCATTATTTAGGGTTCGCAGAAGTTTGTGTTACTAGATATTTCTGGGCACCTAAGATATTTAAGATGCAAGTAAACCAAGACTTATGGGTAACCTAATGGCTGTAAACCTTAACTAAAGAAGCACGCTTCTGCCACCCCAGATCCAGGTCTCCAGACAGGGCGGGAATTCAGAAAGTCAGAAAACCCCTGGCTAGGCGAAAGGCTATCATAGCCGTGTCTCAAGTCTAGTGAGATAATGATTCCCTCAGCTTGGTCACTCCACTGGGTTATGGGTTTTGTTATTCCGGTTTTGCAGTGATCATCATATTTTTCAATTTCTTAAGTCTAGGAGACTGGGCCTGTGGTAGCAACAGCAGGCCAGAGGTGGCGCCGCATGAGTTTGTAGTATCTAAAATACATTTAGATTTACGGCTTTGAACAGACGCCCTTATCCAGAGCGACTTACAACTCATACAGTCTTACAATCCAAGCAATCGTGGGTTAAGGGTCTTGATTAAGGACCCGACTGTGGTAGCTTGGCAGAGGTGGGATTTGAACCCTGGATCATCAGGCCCAGAGTCCAGTACCTTAACCGCTAGGCTACTACATTTCCTGTTAAAACATTTAAATAATTAAAAAGGAAAAATATATATATATATATATATATATATATATAAAATCATTTTTAAGTATCCCCTTATTTTTTGTGATGTTTGTGATGTTATGTTTAGGCTTGAATTTTCAAAGAGCTCCAGGGCCTTTGTCTTTCGTTTCAAAAGTTTTATCCGCTGGATGTTTTCTCTCGAATCCAAATGTTTCTTTCTCCAGAATCTCCGACTTTAGAGACTCCTAATAATCCCCGATAGGGTAAACATGTTGTATTTACACACGGACTGTGTATCTTTCCCTTTAGATGAGACAGGAATGACCTGGCTCACTCCAGTTAAACAAGACATCAGCCACGCCAGCTGTGCCTGCTAAGTGATAGGGCTCAAACATTTGTGTTTTCAGGAGATAAGGGCTTAATGGAGTCAGAACCCACGCTGGCTGCCTCTGCTGGTCAAACATTAGCCAGGGCTTGGTGTTCGAGGACATTTAAATTTTATGAGGACTGCAGCTCCGCACGTGTCGCTCCACATGTGTGACTCATGAAAACACACCGTTCTAAACACGTACAAAATGGACTCCAAAATCCGATCCTGCCATTAGAGTTTAATTCAAGCAAAAAAAGTTCACTTAACAATGGTCCTTTCACCACGTGTGCCACTGCTGTTATCTTGGTCTGTTTTTAGACATGTTCCTACATCTCTCGTATCAGCTTTTTATACCAGGTGCTTCCCTCTCACCAACGGATGGCTGGGACTGTGGATGCCCACCCGTGGGAATCGACGTCCCGCCCTCCAAAAAAAAAAAAAAGTGAGAAAAGGCAATTGGCTGCTTCAAAACCGTTGCATCTCGAAAAGATGGAGCCCATTCTCAATAACAGTCAAATAATAGTAGAACAAAAAGCAGACGGTGATGGCCTAGTGGTTAAGGTACTGAACTATAGACCAGAAGGTCCAGGGTTCAAATCCCACCTCAGCCAAACTGCTACAGTTGGGTCTCTGAGCAAGGCCCTTAACCCACCATTGCTTGGATTGTGAGACTGTGTGAAATGTAAGCCGCTCTGGATAAGGGCATCCGCTAAATAATGTTAAAAAATAATCTGCTAAACATGTCTTAATCCTTATTAGATCAGGTAGCAGCAAAAAAGAACTAAATTCACTGAACCGAGCACATTTCTGTTGTAGTGTGAATTGTAGGAAATAATTGAATCAACGTGCAGGGCAAACAAAAGTGGTAGAGTCATGTCCATTCCCTATTGTAATAAACACACACACACACACGGGAGGCTTTCAGAGCGACGGCCCACACTAACGACTCGCTACTGAAAAGCCAGGTGTCAGTAAAGATGGGGCGAGGTTACGTGATTAGGCCCAGGGACGTCTGAATCATCTCTGTCTTCAGCCATTGTTCTCCTTAATGATGATTGAGGAGGCACCACTGTTAGAATGAGAAGACGAGTAATTAATCAAGCTTTGTTTTTTCTGCTGCGACAGATATTTCTTACGAATCCCGTCAGAAATCTCTAACTTAATAATTGGCACTTTAATAGTTACACATTTTCTAAAAATGCAGTACATGACCTTGCCTTCTAATTAGTGACCTCACTTCTAACATCATTTGAAACGGGCATGGAGCCACCACAGATGAACACCTCAGTGACTCGCGATAAGATGCTTTCATAGGACGTTTGCCCGGAATCAGTCCTCGGCTTTCCGCTCTGCTTCCTACAGCAAGTTCCACAAATATGTAATTTGCACATTTTTAGAGAACTTGGTCGGCTTGCGCGCATCCCTGACCCCAAGTCCATCCGACATGTTTGAGATGAACTGGAACGCTAGCCGCGAGCCAGAGCTTGTCGTCCAATATCAGTGCCCAATCTCACAGTCGTGTTCCAAAATCTAATGGCGACCCTTCTCAGAGGATTGAAGATTATTTCGGGTATTACATAACCTAACCTAACTTCTGGTCCAGCCTCTTCACTTATAAGGAGTGCCATGGTAGCCAAACGGCTCACGTGGAGGCACACTGTTTTTGCTGCTCCTTCACTGACTCATCTAGCTACGTGCTGGGTGTTGGTTCATCTCTCCGCGCCGTGCTGATTGAAATGCTGAGCGCTGACACTTCATGCTCATTTCTCGACTTTTGTGTTTAATAAAACCCTCTGTACCAGAGTCTGTCATGTTATGTTTGGTATTACAGGTTTTTAAAAAAAAAAAACGTATGTGGCAACACAAGCTCTCCGGAGGACAACTGGTCACCTTGAGTGTTTAAGCTGGTAGTAAATTCAGGCTCCTGCAGAGGATGCAAAAAGGGCTTGCGGGTTGAGAAGAGGTGGTACAGTGCAGTGAATGTGTGGTTCGATGTGTGGAAAACGGGTCTCGTAGAAGATTTTAATGATTGGCAACAATGGGGTGTGAAGGGAGGACCTGAATTCGCAGGTGTATCGAAGTGAAGTTCTTACCGCCACACTTTTTTTTTTTTTTTGTCCCGTGAGTTGATTTAAGTAGGTTAACAGCTTTAATGCTAAGGACAATATCCAAAGGTTATGTGGTGTGTCAATTTATTATAGTAACCGCATCTGTCAGTGTTTGTTTGTCTTCTTTAAAGCCGCTATCAAAACCACTGGCCGTTTCAACGACACACAAGGTTATCTCAAGACTAGTCATAGTAGCTAGTAGCTAGCAAACAGTCGTAGTCATAGTGACTAAAGCAGTTATAATCAACAAAGGTTGTATCCCAAACCACATGCTGTGTACAGTACAGTGAATCGTTGCTATAGAAAATATACCATAAATATATCGGATGCGTGTCTACCTGTGACATGAGCTAATCTACCTTATTATTATGGGATTACAGGAGGGCATGGGGTATTCCATTTTTAACAGTCACGCGACAGCACACCTGGCCTCCTTGTAATACCACTGATCCAGCCCTTTGACCCAGAGGAGCTCGAACTGATGGCCTGTCACTTCCATGAGATGTGACGCATGCCCACGCTTTAGAGTTCCCGTTTTCAGGGCAGGACTTACTGGTTCGTGTCTGTGTCTGTACTCATCAATTTAAGGGCAGTCTACGCCAATCGCCAATGGAGTTCTGATTCCGCCTCTCTCCATCTCATCCATGTTCAATTCAAATTGTTTTTCTATAGCACTTCTTATAACGGAGCATTGTCTCAAAGCAGCTTTACAATCTTATATGATCTTAAAAGGCCAGTCCCAAACTGAGCAAGCCCAGGGCGACAGTGGCAAGGAAAAACTCCCTGAAAGTAGTAGGAAGAAATTTTGGGAGGAACCAAGACTCAAAAAGTGACCCGACCTCCATGGGCGGCCCAGATGTTAATGAAATAAATACTTAAAAGTATTTAGGTCCGGGACGTCCATCATCCAAGGTTCAGAGTTCTTTTGACCCAAGAAATCTGGGCCTGCTGTAAGCCAAGCAGGCCAGGGGTAGGTCCTGGTTTTGTGTGAGGTTTAGAGATGACCCTATGATTCAAAAACATGACCGACTGCTATTCTAACCTTTTAATGATGACATAATACTAAAAAAGTCCAAATATTTTTCTGAGCAGTATATTTCAGCCTATGGTCCACCAGTGATTACAAATTGGATATATTAAGGACGTTTTGTGATTATAAATACATCTGTCTCACCGCGCACACACACACACACAGACACGAAACCCATCTTCCGTCCCAGTTTTCAGACGAGCGTGCTTTTGTTTGCCTAACCTCCCTGGATGTACATGCATAATTAGGTTAAACACTGAGCTTTAGCTTGAAGGTGTGGCGGGTTGTTTTTTAAGCTGGGAATAATCTGCTGGTTTCACACGGCTTCCCCCACACCCAGTCTGAGACCATTCAGTAGACCACACCAAAACATGATCACACCTCCTGGACTGAGTCAGAAATATAAAAGTGCCCTGGAAGACGCTCTCACGTTGTTTAGTGCAAAAGCAGAACTTTCGTGACTGACTCAGTAACACGCCGTTGTTTTTCGTCTGATATGCGAATGTTTTCCGATACTTCAGTGGCTGGATAGATTAATTATAAACAGAAACGTAAAATTCAATTAAAAATGAGAAATTCGGGGGACCTTCTCCAGATGGTTCGCTGGTATTTTAGACGTGTTTTTGCACCTTCGATACTTTTTCATCGTTCTTAGAACTATGCCCCCTTTCTGCCATGGAACCGGGGACGATTGTAGTTCTTACACTGTGTACGGGGACATTTTGGCTCCTACTTCAAGGTAGGGTTTTTCTCAGCACATAGGAAGTCTGGGTGACGTAAGCATGTGGTCAGCAGACGCAGTGACGCAAGCGCGGAGTGACTGGGTCATTCATTCATCCATCCATTGTCTTTTGCTTATTCCATGGGGTCAGGGCAGGAACAACCCTAGACAGGGTGCCATTCCATCCTGGGCACACACTAAGGCCACTTTAGAGACCAAAGTTAACCTAATATGCATGTCTTTAGGCTGTGGGAGGAAACTGGAGTACCCGGAGTAAACCCACGCAGACACGGAGAGGTCATGCAGACTCCGCCCTGGGATTGAACCTGGACCTTCTTGCTGTGAGGCAACAGTACTACCATCGGAGCCACCGTCCTGCCCGATTTGTATTCTTTTCAAATATATGTGTATACCAGTAGCCATGTAAACAGACGTTTGTGCTAATAATGGGGGGAATGAACACAGACAGAAAATTCACGCGGCTTACGTCGCTCTGCGTTCCTGCAGGCGGTGCGAAAGCAAACCCAAAAAAACAAAAACAAACCCTGAAACAAACGTAGCTCAGCAGGGATTAGTTTCTCTCAAATTCCTCCTGAATTGTTTGGTACAACTGTATGTTTCCTTGCCCTGTCTAGTGTCTGTGTACCTTAGTCACCTAATTTATCCCGTCCATCACGAACACACCAGCAGACTGATCCAATCAACGTTTATGGTCTGGGTTTTTTTTTATTGCTTTTTGATCTACGTGACCACATTTTAAACACATTTGGTAGAAGGGTCCATGAGTTGTCGAAAAGTTCCAGCAACGTGACTACTGTGGTATCACCACGTTGCCAGCAGCGTTAGACTGGAAATGATTCATTAAAAAGAAAAAAAAGCCTGTTGACGCTTTGACTGACGGACAGGTAGAGGCAGGAAGACAAAATGGGCACAGCAGTAAAATTAGGGGATATTCCGTTAGGGGATTTTTTCATTTTGAAATATCCCCTAAATTTTGTGAGCAGTGTATTTGTGTACTTAGAGGGGGCAACTAAACAAAATAGCCTGTGTGCATGCTGATGTTGGTGCATGGAAAACCAGTCTCATCTGAAGACTTTTCTCACTGCTAAAGAGCTCAATTGTTAAATCTGTCTCATATATCGGCCTATGACCTTAAAATAAAAAAAATACATAAATAGCATCTCGTTTGTCGACAACTACAAAATTTCATTCAAATTCACTCATTTTCCTAAACACTTTGTCCTCTTAAGGGTCACACTAGACCAGTTGTCTAGCCGGCGGGACAGGGCACCAATCCATCATAGGACACACACACACACACACTATGGCCACTTAATTGGATTGGAGTAACTGTACAGTCGCGGCTGATTCTCGGTCCCTTGATGGATCGTCGATCTCCACACATTTCTGTCTTTCGTCGATGTGATCCATGAAGTATTTCTGGAGGATAGTGGAGTGGTTTTGTCATTGCATTCTCCACCCCTCCCCGTTTGGGACCGGCGTGCAGCTGTTTCCAGTTACACGGCTGGGGCGTTTTGCATACACAAGTCAATGACAATTTAGAGACGCCAATTAACCTAACACGTATTTCTTTGGACTGTGGGAGGAAACCGGAGTACCCGGAGTAAACCCATGCAGACATGGGGAGGACATTCAGACCCAGACCGCTCCACCCTGGGATTGAACCCAGGACCTTTTGGTTTGAGGCAGCGATGCCGCCCACCGAGCCCCTGTGCTGCCCAGAAATAGATTTTAGGTAATCCCTTATAAACTCGATACAGAAATCTGTTACTCTACACCCTTAGCTCCCTAAATACAAAACTAATCCATTAATTATCAACAAGCTCTGATAAAGCCCCAGATCTCCAGATCAGAATCCGAAAGTCAGGATTAAGAGGTAGTCATTAATAATTAATTATCAATAAACTAATCTGCAGCTTCGCCCTCAAAAATCCTTATTTATACTCGGCTAATTGTCTGATTACTATAGAGAGGGCGGAACAGAAATGATCTAGAACTCTGATCTGGAGAACCTGAACCAGAAGCTGAAACTCTTACAGATCAGTTAGCGTCGAGTTTAGCCATTTCCTGTACGTAGATACCGATGCTCTCACTGTCGAACAGGACGAAGTAAACCGTTTTAATGGAGGAAGACATGGTGGAGACGAAATAATTGTTAATGGCCTTCAGGATGAGCTGTGCTGCCGTCTGCTTCGGAAAACCGTTCCTACAAACCCAGAGAAGCAAAGAACGCTAAAGTACTGCAACCTGCAACGTCCCAAATCATCACACGACCACTTTATAGTGCTCTAACATCCAAATAAGTGTCCTAAATCATCTCACGAATACTTTATAGTGCTATAACATCCAAACAAGTGTCCCAAATCATCCCACGATCACTTAATAGTGCTCTAACATCCAAACAAGTGTCCTAAATCATTCCATGATCACTTTATAGTGCTCTAACATCCAAACAAGTGTCCCAAATCATCACACGATCACTTTATAGTGCTCTAACATCCAAACAAGTGTCCCAAATCATCACACAAGACTTTATAGTGCTCTAACATCCAAACAAGTGTCCCAAATCATCACACGATCACTTAATAGTGCTCTAACATCCAGACAAGTGTCCCAAATCATCATACGATCACTTGATAGTGCACTACCATCTACTCAGCACACTGACTGTGCCCTAAACATTTAGTAAGCATAATTTTATTATTAAATCACGGAACTCTGTTTAATGTAATTATAAGTAAGAAGACAGTCAGTACGGTGGGAGTAGGGAACAGGGTTTAGCTGTGGGTGTGGCTGTGGGCGTGGCTGTGAGAGTGGTACCTGCCGCTGCCGATGGAAGGAAAGGCGAGGGATTTGAGTTTCTTTTCGTCGGCGAGGGCAAGGCAGTTCTTGACAGTTTTATCCAGCAGCTCCTCAGCTCTATCAGAACCCCAACCAGGACTGTTACAGTGAATCACAAACTTAGCCGGGAGTCCAAAACCCGCCGTCACAGCCGCTACAGAACCAGAACCAGAACCAGAACACAGACAGGTTCTTCAGTGTGGAGCAGGAAAGGAATTAGAGTCTAATAAAGTCTGATAAAGAGAGATCTGCAGCTACACACATGTGCATTTGTGTGTGCGTGTGTGTGTGTGTGTGTGTGTCCCTGACTGACAGAAATCACTAACAGCAACTGCAGATATTTTTAATACAAAATGACTATAAACCAATCGACAATAATAGTAATTATTAAATGAAAACATGCCGGGCCACGCCCTCTCACCTCCAGCCACCTCCAGTGGGCCGTGCTTCTTACGGAGCTCCTGCACCGCCTCCCCAAATTCCTTCCCTCCCTTCTTCTCTAACGCACTGCCTAGACACACACACACACACACACACACACACACACACACACACACCATTTAGCATTGATAAAACATGTAATAATTCATGTTATAATTGGACGATGAACCGTGTGTGTTGAATGTGATGAAGCTGAATGTGATTAGGTGGAGATCAGATTTTGGGATGTGTGTGATAGGAAGGTGATGTGAACATTATGACCGTGTGAGATGAGCACACACACGTAACGTGAGTCTGAAGCAGATGGAGGATCATTACCTACTTCCCCTCCCAGGTAGAAGGTGGAGTTGGTTGGATGAATGATGGCGTCGCTGCTGATGGTGCAAATATCAGCCTGAACCACTTGCAGCTACACAATGACAAACACAGAAACAACAACACACAAAGGGCACACTGTGAACTCGCACACAGAGCCAGCAGGTGGAGCCACCGAGCACAATGACGCAATGAAGTGGAAACGGATGAAGCAAAAGCTCCGCCCAGATCTCATCGAATCCTCCAATAAATGTGTGAAATGAATTCTTACACAGCCGACTTTAGCTTTAATTTAAGATTAACAGTTACATTAATACTCACACTTTTATCTGATCTTCTTCCAGATTCGGTTACAGTTTTTATTTTTCACTAAACTGTAAAGGGTTTCCGGTAAAGGGAACCGATTTTGCAACTCAGATCGATGACCAAGATTCAAATGATTCACTGAGTTACGGAAGAATCCATGGATTTAGTGATTAACTAGTGATTGATTTAGCGCAGTGATTCTCTATAGAATACACAGAGTATTGTGAGTATTAATAATTGATTGACAGTATTAAATACTGATTGTATATTGATTTTGGAGGACGTGTCAGACTGGTGCAGATCAGATTAAGCCTGTAATCAGACAGCAGTAAGATCAGACTGATCACAGCTTTCATTCAAATTATTTTTTTCTGTTTGTGTGATTACAGTAAAACCAAAAGCAGGACTGTATCAGAACCTGAGGAGGGCACGTGCTGATACCATCATATTTATAATTTATTAATATCCCTGTTATATTTATAAACACTTCAAATTGTTTTCAGCATTTTTTTCTTTACAGTAATAAAAATATAAACAATGATTTTATTGATTGATTGGAATGGATGGATTGATATCAGCACACACCGGATCCCATATCTCACCTAGATCACCTTTAAGATCAATATCAGCATTCGTGGGATTAATAACACCTTCCACATCAAAAGCCGCCAGATTACAGATCTGACTGTGGATCAGATTTAACTGCAGGACGAGCGAGTAGCACAGAGAGAGAGAGAGAGAGAGCGAGAGAGAGAGAGAGAGAGAGAGAAAGAGAGAGAGAGAGAGAGAGAGAGAGAGAGAGCAGTAAGCAGGGGCTATAAGCAGCACTAAACCCCTCTCACCCTCCCCACTTTAACTCATCAATAATCTGTAATCAAACAGTGGTGATCTGACCAAACTCTAATGTATAATCTGTACAGTACGGTAATGTTATCACTTACGATCTAATTATCCTTAAATTAAATCAGAGAGAGAAAATCACAGATAATCAATGAAGTGTTTGAACAGAATCTGCTAATCTGGTGAAGTTAGTGGGAGTGTAAGAGGGGTTTGATGATTTACTAAATGTTTAATAAACACAGGTACATTTTCAACAATAAATTCAGGTTTTTCAGGATTTAATAACAGAAGGAAATCAGAAACATTAAATTATTTGATTTTCATACCTTCTGCCCCAGGAAGAGACTCTTAGATGAAAGAACAGTGAATCCCTCAGTGGCAGCATCAGTGGTGCTATCAGCGCTCGCCTTATTCACCACGCTACGCCTCTGTTACACATAACATCACAACAAGGCTATCATAACATCACTATAATGCTAGCATAACATCACCATAATGTTATTATAACATCACCACAATGCTATCATAACATCACCACAATGCTATCATAACATCACCATAATGCTATCATGACATCACCACAATGCTATCATAACATCACCATAATGTTATTATAACATCACCACAATGCTATCATAACATTACCACAATGCTATCATAACATTACCACAATGCTATCATAACATTACCATATTGTTATTATAACATCACCACAGTGTGATGTTATAATAACGGGATTATTAATGCGTTGTTATGATAACGTGATTATTGTTAATGCGATGTTCTAATAACATGCTGTAATGTGATGCTATGTGATGATTGCTGGTGTTACTTTGGCTCTGGTCGAGGTTTTGCTGGGGACTTTTTTAGCTACAGTTGCAGTTTTCTTGGTAAGTTTTTTCGGTTTAGTTGGTGGAGGAGAGACGACGCCCTCCAGCTTAGCTTTAGCTCCTCTCTTCTTAGCTAACAGCTCAGGGTGGATGTTGGGTAAAACGCCGCCCGCAGCAATGGTCACACCCCTTAAGAGCTACACACAGAAACATGGAGTAAACAGGGAAAGAAGTATAAACACTGGCATCATGTAAAATGCAAAGAGCCAATCAATCATTTCTTAAAAAGATTTTTAAAGATGTTATTTTTGTACCTGATTAAGCTCCTCATCGTTAGCAATAGCGAGCAGGATGTGCCGAGGGGTGACCCGACCCTTCTTATTATCCCGAGCTGCATTACCTGCTAACTCCAGAATTTCAGCTGCGCGCACACACACACAAACACACACACACATACAAATATATATAAAATATTGTATAATATCAGCAATAATTTACACAATGAAATCTCAGTTACTAAGCTGTACACTTTATAAGGATCAGTGTGTGTGTGTTACTAACCAGTGAGGTACTCTAGCACAGCAGACAGGTACACAGGGGCTCCTACTCCGATCCGATATTTGGGCAGGTTACGTTTGATATAACGCAGCATTCGGCCGACAGGAAAAATCACACCAGCTTTAACCGAACGAGATGTTTTAGTCATTTTCTTCTTCCCTCCTCGACTCGACATGATGCTGTAAAAACACACACAGAATATTACTGTTATATAACATTATTGTTATTATTATTATTACAGTATTATAATACTAACGAATACTTTTAAATAAAGATGTAACTATAATTATTATCACTACCGGTTTTTGTTTATGTACTGCGCTTAGCGACAGGCCCCGCCCACATTCCCTTTTTCATCAAATAGTTTGATGATTGGATGATGTTTATATCTCGTAATTATTCCCTTCTCTTAACACCCTTTCTCTTTACATGATCAATCTGGGTATCGATTATCGATCAGGCTGTATCACTAAAGCAGGAACAGAGAAAAAAATACAAAGCTGAAACATCAAAGAAACAGGAGCTACGTTTATTATTTTACTTCT
>JAUZST010083246.1:0-20323 GCA_034779995.1 Parotocinclus haroldoi | reverse complement strand
ATATAGTCCCTATAGTCTAGGGATTAAAATTCATCCTTCAAAGCCCCACCACTATAATAATATATATAATAATATTTCTGTTAGTATACCTTACTCATACAGAGATTTTAAGATTAAAAACTTGGCTTACTTAGTGATTAATTTTGCTGACAGCTCATCTCTTTGGTCAGATTTTAGTCATTGCAGGGGACTTGTGAACATAGAGGGTTGTTAAAGGCTCTCCAGGCACAATTATGATCAACTTTGACAATGAAACAGCAGGTCATTAATAGGACAGGATCTCCACGTCTGTGCTACCTTCTGAGTAACACCAAAAATCTGTCAACAGTCTTAGTTTCCAGTATCAGAAAACACTAATCAGAACTGGTCTTATAGGAAGAATACTAAATGTCTAAAATAAATCCTTACAGTAAACAGTGGTGAAATGGGTCGAAATCCAGGTAACAAAGTTAAAATATTCCATGTAATTCATTATTTGCCCCTTTTATAAAGTTTAGCTTGTACCGTAGTACCTCGCTTCTCGACCACCTCAGACATTTTTACTAGACAAATTTGTCTTGGTTCTCTTTATTTGCTCACCCCTTAGTGCGCTTTCTTAAAATTGTAGGAGTCAAGTCACATGACCTGTTTCATAACTCAATCATTTATCGTTGCTGTTTTTTTTGTCTTTTTACATCAACAGTACTGTATTCTTAATGCAAATAAGTCCCTTTGGGTCCCCCAAGGTTATTTATAAAAAACAACCAAAGAGAAACCAAAAGTAAACCAAAAGAAAACACAGGCTACAGTTTGCTTAGCAGCAAATCTAGCGTAAGTATTTCTTTACCTTTAACTTTCAATTCAGTGCTCAATAAAATCACTAAATGAGGTTTTTCAATAATTTATTATAAAACAAGCTTTGTGTTAATAATGTTGACTAACTGTAGGGTAAGTGTTTAAAACATTTACAAACTTACTTAACATTACTTAACATAGGCTCCAAGTGCGGTGCTGCTGGGGGTCTGAAATGGATTAATTCAATTTATATTATTCCTTATGGGAAAATTAGCACAGTTCTCGTAGTTTTTGGTTCTCGACAACCCTGCTGGAACAAATTAATGGTGAGAATTAAAAAAAAACCTCCAATTAATGTTACGAAACCTACTATTAACGCCCCGTGCGTTCGCGGTCGGTCCAGTAGCCCTTACAGAGCGCCTGGTGAAGGCGGTTTATATCCGGTGCATGATTAAAGACGTGATATCATACACCTGGTGGCTCTATTATAAAAGTGGAACTCCCAGCTTTGTCTGGTGCCACGTCGTTAACGAACATACTGTCCTTCGGTCGTGTCAAAGCTTTATTTCCTTCCACAAGGTAGTCGAGGACATCCTGGGGCGTTTTCAGCCGATGGATGCGGATGGAAACCTCTGAGTTATTTTAGCCCTTTAGAGACAGACCCATTTCAGATGCACCCCAGTTCCACTTCCTCGTGCCACGCTGCACGCTCGAGGTTCCAGTTCATACCATCTCATTGTGTTACTTATCTAAATGGTAATACAATGAAAGCTTCCTTGAAAATGACATGGAATATTGTTTTGTATTATTTCTTACCGGTTTTAAGGCAGAATCACACAACAGCATTATATCAGGTCTGATTGCATTTATTCTACTGTGGCTCATCTCTCCTTAGGGTGATTGAAAGTGGTGCGTGATCATGATGCTCTATCCCTGTTTGTTCTTCAAGTTTTAGTCTGAATACTTCTCACTTTAGCCACCTAGACCAGCCATGATTATAAAGTGCTAAAGTCCTGATGCACCTAGACCCATCGTCAGTGAAGTTCCCTGTGATCATCTGGTGTTTGCGATCTTTCAACAATCAGACACCCTCACCGAAGTGACCCAGTCAGGGTTGATCACATTCTAGCTTGAGTCCAGGCAATACAGCTGCAACCAACTTTTTCCTCTTTTAAACTACAGCTACCTTAAAAGAATTTCTACTGCGTCTTTATGACTTTGGCCTAACTTTATGGCCTTAACCTACTCCTTGATGAGATACCCAGCATATTATAAACCCTGCCGAGGGACTGGTCCGCAATCCTCTGCATCCCACCTCAATGGGATTGTCCTTGCATGCCACCAATTTCTATGGCAATCAGCCATCAACTCTGCATACCTCTTCCTCTCATTGGCCTTCTGCCAGGAAATAGTCAGTCCTAAGAGAATGACCTTTGGCTGACCTTTTTACAGTGGCTAATTACACTGTGGATGGTGTCCCCTATGGCCTTCAGGACTTGATAGCGCCTCTTGAACAAGGTCTTTGAACAGCTGCTGAGAATATTTTCAAGGGTCCCTTTCTTCAGGTACATCAGGTAAGCTGGTGACTCTACCTTCCCCCAGTAGAACAAGTTAGATTGGGTTGGTATAACATCATAGACCAACTTGGATTAGTTGGAAGCATATTCTATATACTCTAAAAAGCACATCCCATGAGACTTTATGCTAAGTTATTTGCTCCTGTCTTATCCAGACTCCCTGCTGCCATGTTGATACCACAGTGCTGAGTGACCATGAACTTTTCAGGCTGCTAATGGGGAGCTGCAGCTTGTTGTTCTGTCCATACCGAGTGATGCCCCTCCCAGCCCATTCCAGTAGAATTGACCCTTCTCTCAAAGCCCTCGACTGTGGAGATTGGAACCTCATAGATCAAGAGGGGGCAGAAGAATGGTCAGATAGATAATGAGGATGCAGAATTGGTATATCCTGTAAATTTGCCTGGTACTTTTCAGTACACCCCTCCTTTGTTATTTTTCCAGCACAAAACCTGTGACCTGTGTGACGTTATACAGGTATCATCAAGAACCATTCTTTTGTAGAATTATTTTTATGCTCAGAGGTTTTATTTTGTTGCTCTTAATATTCAGTTCATGGTAAAATGTCCTGATGTTTTCCATAAGAATTTGTTGGTATAATAGCAAACTATGATACTACAACCACTACAATTCACAGATTGTTTTGTCTTTTTCCAAATATAGCACTTTTCATTTAAACCAAAAAAATGTCTATTTTTCCAAAAAACATTTTTTTGGTCCAAGTAGCTTTCTGGCTTGTCCACATAATCTTTATCAAACTACAGAAAGCAATAACCTTTTGGAGAGAAATGGCATTCTCCTTGCAACAATGCCATATACACCACAATGTTCCCTGATGGTAGACACATTGACATTAGCACTATGCCTTTTGTTGCTTAGTAGTAAGCCAATGCTATTCTGTGGCCTTGTGGACTACACATGCTATTTAAGTGAACTGTGTTGGTTGGCCACGGTGCATTAAAGAACACCAAACTCCAATGCACAGTCAGGCAGAGTGAGTTTTGTACCTGCTTCTGAGCTCCTCGGTAAACTCATTTGTTCATGTCATGACACACTTCTACAAACACGTTTTGATAAAATCACACTGTGATATATCCATGATCTTTAAGTACAAGAGTGGTGATAATTGTTGTCATCTATACCTGAATCTAATTTCATCTTTAAAGTAGCGGCTAATCCTAGAGATAAAAAGCTTAAATAATTTTACCTCATTTTCCTCAATAAATAAATGGCCAAATGTAATGTAATTTTTGTCTTTTTTATTTTAATTTGTTTAATATATTGTATATCTTTAGGATTTGTGTGAAAACTTGATGATTTACTCAATATTTATGCAAAACATAGGTAATTCATAATGGTTCACAAACGTTCGATGACTACTGTTGTGAGTTATTTTATTATTATAAGGTTATTTAGCCCTTTTGCTTGTCACCATTTGTAGTTAAGTACAGAAGCAAAAATGTTTCTGTTAAGATATAAAGAGGACCAAAGGTCTCAATAAAACTGTGCTTCTTGAAAAACAGAGCTGACTGCTTAGGTAAACTTTAGCATAAAATCAATCACAGAGCACAACAAAACATCAAAGGAGAGTTTGAATTGGACACCAATGTTTCCTTCGTCTCTCTTAGGTTTCCTCTATTCTCCAGCCAGGACTGAATTTCAGGCTTTCACTTTACTGTATGCAGATGCACAGAAACTCTGGTTCTCTGCTCAATCTAAGGTACTTCAAACAGATCTTCTGGGATTTTTTACACTTCTTTTACAAAGCACTTTGAACTGTGAGTGCCAGTTGTCAGCAGGGGATTTTATAACACAAAAGAAAAGTATAACCTGTGGATGCTTCAAATGCATGAAGTAAGGGACGCATCTTACTTATCTTACTTCTCTTAGGGATAATGGAGGAAAACAAAATCTCAACATATACTGCCAAGTGAAATTCATAATTCTCCTTTGCTACATTATCTTTTGAGATACAGGCAGTTGTTTTGCAAATATGGGACTCACAAGGATTTTTGATACACATCCAAAACAGATTGCATCTAAACAGAATGTTAAAATTACAGTACTGAATAATCTAGAATCAGTGTATTTCACTGTGCTCAGCATTCCAAAAATCTAATTGAGATTCTGCCTATGTCACAATTTGAACAAGATATTAATACAGTAAGTATAATCACATACATTTCCCAGAATGACTCTCTGCTTCAACCAAGCTCCAACACATCACATGTGCAACTCTTTAATATGGTCAATATTTGGACATTGCCAGAGTAAGCACAGCAATTGCACATTAATAGTACAGTGTTTTCTTGTTTATGGCGGGGGTTACGTTCTAGGACCACCTGCGATAAACGAAAATCTGCTAAGTAGAGACTCTATAATTATTTAAGTATTTAAACACTATTTTAGTCATAGAACTTGCAGAACGTTTGGGTGGCATCGTAGGGCTTGAATTAATTCACTCTATAATGAAACTTTCACAAACAGCGAACACAACACGGCAGACAAAAACTTGTCATGTCGGCAAATAGCAACTCAGGTGGGCGATGCTTTAGTCTTCATCCGCTGAGTAAATATGCTATTGTAGTGTTTTTAACACTACAAGACATACTTCTTATAAGTTACTCAAATGAGGGACTAGCTCTGAAAAAGTGAGTTTTACATCAAGTTCCTTTCTGTGCTGGCTGTAAAGGTAAGTCTGTGTTTAAAGACTTAAAACAAGAGTCATATTTGGACATCCAATGGACATCCCACTGGACTCCACTAAACGTGTGCCAGTAATTTCTGAAACATTGTGAAAAAAGCACAGACAAGTGACAGACACAGACACAAACATGAACAATAAAAAAATGATGTCCACATGTTTTGATGTGTTTGGCATTTAAGGAAGATCACAATATGGTGTTTGGTTTGTTATATTACCTTCAGATTTGTGCACAACTAGAACATTACATCTCTTTGCAAGTAAATGCACTGCTTGGATGTCCAAGATGTTTAAGATATTTTTAAATAGTTAATAACAATAATAATAATTAATGTAATAATATAATGTAAAAAAAACATCTGCATTAGAACTATTTGAAAGTAATATTCTTTTTCCCAGTTCATTGTTACAGGCTCTTTTGTTAATTGTATATTTATAATAAAGTTACTGATAGTATATTTCCCCATAACCACGCTACTAGTACAGCTCAGTTATTAAAAAGATGATATGTATTTCATTGCTGTAGCAACATTTACTAATGCATGTTAAAAGCCTCTCAAGCTGTTCTAGAAGTTCAAGCCCTTACAGGCCAAATTGATGGGTCCTGAACTGCAGCTTCATCTCAGCATTTGAAGGTCACCCTGCTGATCAAGGGCTAATCCTAGAGGAAGGGCTCCACTCTGTGCACCACAAAACACACCAATCCGGTTATAGGCTCTTTCGTTCTCCAAGCAATTTAGCTCTGATTAAGAAGTTCATCTCCGAGACCGCTTTCCAAGGCACACTTCTCCTGGGCGCAGCAGCTGCTACGTCCTGTTGCTTTGAATGTGTCTCCAGAGGGGTATTATCTGCACAAGGCTGCTACACAGGGGAGAAAGGCTAGATTTTTTTTTGCCTTATCTTTGCTCTCCTCCCTGTTCCTGCCGGGTTAGAGAGCAAAGTCGGCTGAGAAGCCCTCCAGAAATTCGTAGCATGATTAAATTCAAGGCCCAGTCAATTTGTTCACTTTACCCACTGGTAAATATGTAAAATGTGGGCTTCCTAAAGGATTGACACAAACTTTTGCTTTTCCATGGCAATTAATGTTACAGAATTCCTCATGCTTTCAACAAGATTTATATTTGATCTGATATCAAAGGATTTATGAATATATATGAGGCACGGTATATTGATGTTTATGTTTTTTTTATTCTGTTCTTATTTCCTCTATTGTCATGTGCTGGGTTCACCCTCATCTCATGTATGGGATAATGGATGATTTTGCATCTTCTTATTTTCAAGTGTTCTCATTAAGGGATCACCACAGCAGATCTGATCTTCATATTAGACCTGGCTCTGATTTTACACCAGGTGCCATTTCTGCCATGACTCCACTATTTTATCTGGCTTGAAGGCTGGGTACTTACGCTGGAATAATTCAGAGAGAACAGTAATGTAGGAGGACACAGGAATGCTCAGATAAAGCTTTCTCTCTGTCAACAAATATGCATGTTGCACCCAATCTCAGACCACGAAGACCTACTTCCAGAAGCTGGCAACTGAACCAGCAAAGAGTTAACCAAGTTACCGAAATGCCAAAGTAAAATGTATTGATTCAACATATGTGACCATTATACACAGTACAGTGACCACTGTTAAATCAACTCTGGGACTTTTGTGTTGTTTTAAATGAACTAACATTCCCCAAGTTTTTTTTAACTCCAACTTTAGCTTTGTAGAGGTAGAAAGCATATAGCTTTCTACCTCCAACCTTACATTCAATAAGCTTCAAATAAATAGTTCACTTATTGGCACATACAGTGACAACAAATTTATGAATCACAGTATGGAATAACAGAATGGGCAAGTGAAGCCAGTTTTATATATAATAGAACCTATAATCAGAACAGCTTGGAGATGGGAGACAAGGTTATCAGTTGTGGCACATGTATCATTGCAACCTGTTCAATATAGCATCTGTGAACATTATTGGATCCTCACAGGCAAAGAGGAATTGCCCTAAGGGACTAAGCTTTGATACTACAGGGCCCAGCTAAGTGGTGCTCTGTTCACATAAAACAGCTGCTAGTCTGCCAACTGTAATTATTACAATACGTGATGGCACACAGGACCACCTTTGGATGTACACACCATCCTGGACAACTGCCCCCAGTATCCAAACCCATTCACCCATTCATCAAGTGTTTACAAAATTAAACTGTTATGTAAACAAAGTAACATACAGCTGCTTCTCCCTCCTGCCCATTAAAAAATATCACCTTTTAATATATATATATATATATATATATATATATATATATATATTTAGATTTTATAATTTTATATATTATTATAAATATTATATTGTATATTTATTTTATATATTTTATAATATATATATATAAACAGTATATAGTATATATTTTAGTAGGATCGAAATCAGAAGACTTTTAGTAGAGTGGACCGTCGTACTTTTATGCTTGACTGATGTATGGTACAATAAAAGTCAACAGTTATATAAATTTTAAGACATTTTACTTAATAGAAAACTGAATACTGCACATTAGCTTGATAGCTTGAGAGTTGATTTATTGTTTTCAAATGTTAAAAATGAAGAGAAATGATGGCAGTGGGAGGCATTTAACACAGACCCAAATCTCTCAAGTGTATGTCAACAATAAGTTCTAACCCAGTGAAATGAAAAACACATTTAAAATGTGTAACTCTAGTCAGTTTCAAAACGGCTGTTTTTCTTCTCTACATACAAATGAATTCATGTATTACATAAGCTTGTGTCTCTCTATGTGTGTTTGAATCTGTGTAATGAATACAGTATGAATATTTTTCACATTCCTGGAAATCAATACAGTGAGCAGTGCAGAGGCCTACAGTTCTACAAGAAGCAGAACATCAATGCGCATGACACTAATATTCCTATTATAAAAGCAATATTGTAAAAGCTGCGGCTTGCCTTATGAAAATCGATATAGTTCATTTTCATGCCATGCAGCATTGCACATTATGTCACACATTGTGCGGGTTTCATTCTTAAATGTCTGCACAGAGTGCCACATCATACACCTAGACAATGAAAGATGCAAAAGATCACTGCCTCAATAAGATATTTTCCAAAGTAAGAAAAAAGATCTTTGAAACTTGGTCTATAAAGTATCTGCTTCTCTATGTAGTTTATGTCAAGTAAATAGTGTGCTGGGTCTATAAATGATAGAGAAGAAGTCAGAGAAAAAACTTGCCAACGATGGCCTTCACAGTTGTTGTCCACTGCAGTGGGTTTTAAACATATTAGTTGGGTTGTATCAATGGTTATAAGAAAATCAGGCTACATCAAACTCCAGGCTACATTATGCAGTCATGTACAGTAGGCCAAACTTGCTTATATGAAATTCGTACAACTTAAAACAAACTAAATTCTAAGAAAATCTATAATCTATTAATATGTGTAATAGGTTTAAGCTAATTAAATTATTATATCTTATGTATCTTGACCACAATGCAACACACATTAAATTATTAAATAAGTAAATATTTATTTAATGTGCATGCCAGAAAACCCAGTACAGTCCAGTCCCTGTTTAACTAACATTATGTATGTGTTACAGTGCTAAGAGAAAATGTAGAACATGAAGAAATTAAGTTACCAACAGACCTGGCTGAGAATCAAGGGCGTCTTGCCTCATTCTCCTCCTCTATCAATACAGACAAAACAGCTTTCTTTCACTTCAAATTCAACTTGTGCATCCTAAATCAATAGAAATTGTCTTCCTGAGACAGTCCTCTTCCTAACCCACACACACCTCCTACAGCCAATGGGGATTCAGTTTGAACAACCTAGCCAAGGTTTTTAAACATTTAACCTTTTTTAAACATTTAACCATTGCATTAAATACAATCCAGACATCTTTAGGCAATTGCCAGTTACCTTGTACCATATACCACAAAAATGATCTACACATCAACTGACATCTGGCTTGGTTCCTTCTCTCTACAAGATGGCTCAATTTACAAGTGTGCTGAAGAAGCCTTTACTCAACCAGCTGACATGCTCAACTACAGACCTGTTTCCTTCCTTCCATTTCTGTCCAAAACCCTCAAACATGATGTACTGTGTAGCTTTCATCCATTCTTAAAGAGAACAATCTCCTTGATACCAACCTGCCTGGTTTCAGTGCAGGCCTTCCTACAGAAAATGCTCTTTTCACAATAACTGAAGCCACTGAAAATTCCTTGTATTTAGTACTCATCCTTCTGGAGCTCTATGATGTATTTGATATTGTGAGTCATCAGATTCTCAACTGCACTCTTGCTAACTTGGACATTAAGGGTGATGCGCTTGCCTGGATCTAATTATATTTACAAGATCCTATTAGGTAGCATGGCTTTTTTAATTGCTCCTTTACTGATCCTTAATGATTAATTATTGGTTAACACCTGCTCTCCCTGTTTACTAATGTATTGTGGTCATGGTTTTGATACGTCTTGTGTGACTGCTACATGGATTCAACTTAATTTTACTATTCATTCACCTGCTAAACTACAAAACAAGACAGATTTGATCTATTTCCTGGCAAAGAAATTCCTGACACTAGACCTCTCAATCAACATAGACAGTGCCACTGTCCATCCAGCCCGCATAGTAACGACTCTTGGTGTGATCATGAACAACCTAAATTTTTATAAATTCTAATCGCATCACATCAACCACAGCATCAGAGGACTATTTTCCTTTCTGTGTTGGGTGCAGTGGCTCTGGAAGACCCAGACAGACCAGCAGTAGAGAGGATCATTTCATTTACCAACCAGCAACAGCAGCTCCCACAGTTAAATCCAGACACACACAGCACCTTCACTACACACCCTTGTATCTGCCCAAACCATTTCTAGGTGTTAAGCAAAAAATTATTATTGTCTTGACACCCTTTATATGTCCTTCCATTGATAGCCAGCCTGCATACAGCATACAAAACAGTTTCTGACATCAAACATACTACTACCAAGTGTTGCTAAAGTGTGTTAAATATTATGCATGTTTTATAGAATATTGGCTTAATGAAGGTCACTCTCATATTGCTATCAACAGATTTCAAAATATAAATAATCAATACCTTATTTTGAGTATAAATTGACTCTTACTCACTTACTCACACACACCAATACATACTTGACCACATGATGATCTTTTAGATGACTAGTCATAGGTCATAGAACAATTTAATCATAGGGGAACATTTGAACAGAATTAGTGGGGAACTAATTTGTCATAGCAGTGGCAAAACAAGCTGGAGAGAGAAGTTCATAACTCCAGTCCTCAGAGTTAACTGATTAATTGTTTTGTGTTAAATTAGGGGTACAGTGGCACCATCAGCACCCACTTCCCATCGGTACTAGTAACTTTTACCTCATATTTATTTCCTTGAGAATCATATATTCTAATCATGCTCTCAGTTATAACTAATAAATACAACACTAACAAAAGAAAATGAAGCCAACACTACAGGAACTCAGTTTACCATTTAAAAAGAGGAAGCATTTGCATTTTTGATAATATAGTATAATCTCAACATAATTTGATTTTGTGAAGAGTAGTATTTGATTATTATACCACCTATATACACTGCTCACAAAAATTAGGGGATAATTCATTGTTGGAGAAATCAGTAAACTGGAAAATTAGTCTGCTAAAAAGGAGGAGCTGAGCAATGTGTGTGATGGGAATGTTGTGGACATGGCACTATTCACCCTTCTTTATAAAAATCACCACAGAACATGATGTATGGGCAGCCATAAGAATGAGAAAAGGTACTTCAGCAGGTTTGTTCTCTGGCGAAAGATGCTGGGCAGTCTGATGCATGAAAACACCAAATAAGGCTGTGTTCTACAGCCCCAATTCCAGTGAAATTGGGACGTTGTGTAAAACATAAATAAAAACAGAATACAGAGCAAATCCTTTTCAACCCATATTTAAGTAAATACACATACACATACATAGACAATATACAGTATTTAATGTTCAAATAGATAAACTTTATTGTTTTTAGCAAATATTCAATCCTTTTGAATTTGATACCTCCACACATACCAAAAAAGTTGGGACAGGGGCATGTTTACACCTGTGTTACACTCAATAAGTGTTTGGGAACTCTGTTGTCGTATTTTACGCTTGGAAAATGGAGAAAATGGCTCCGATGTCGGAGTTATGAGCTATGCTACGACATAGTTTCCTAGCATATTATGCAGAATGTCGTCGACGAATTACTGTAAAAAGGAGGGGCGCCTTGGACAGAGTATTCCACTCATTACCGTACCAGATGTGAATCAGATTATAGGTGCAGCAAAAGTCAAGCTAATGGAGTAGTGCACTTCCTCCAATTTCTCCAATGAATATATGAGAATATTGGATGCAGTTGAGACCATGAGAGTCTGTGCGGAGTCAGATTTGTCTTTCTTCTAAACTACGCAGGAGCATTAATACAAGTGATGCTGAGTGGCTAAAAAAACCTTAGAAATTAGTTATTCATCCATGTCCAGATTCTAGGACAGGGAGAGTAGATAGACACAAGCTCTGGTAGGGTGAAGCTGGGACTTTGCTAGCCTAGCGGTTAAGGTACTGGACTTCAATCCAGGGTTCAAATCCCACCTCTGCCAAGCGGCCACAGTTGGGTCCTTGAGCCAGGTCCTTAACCCACAACTGCTTGGATTGTAAGACTGTGTGAGTTATATATCGCTGTGGATAAGGGCGTCTGCTAAATGCTAGAAATGTAATGTAATGTAATGAATCTGAATCTGATGGCACATTTAGAGCTGCAGTGTTGGAAGCTGGCTAACTAAGCATTTACTTTAGCAGTAATGTGTAATACAACAAAAGGTTATATTTTATTCTTAGTGAGAGCTGTTGTGTTAGGAGTAAAGATGTTAGCTGATATTTTAGTTACCATTCTAGAGAAGACAGTCATTATTGCCAAAGCAATGCATGTGCCAAGAAAGTGGGAGCCACCAAAGTGATAAAGTTAAGCTTAGTAAAAATGTAAGCAAATTAGAAGCAAAGACAGTTGGTGGCAAAGACTAACGATTGAGAACATTAGGGGATTAGGGCATATTTTCTGTTTTGCATTCATACGAGATAATTGTTTCTAATTATGATGGATGAGAAACAAGAAAAAATACAAGTATATGGATGGAGACCATGGAAAACAAATAATGACAAGTAAACAACAATTTGGGCAGCATTACGTAAAAATTCACTGATGTTTGACCTGATTAAAAACACTGATGGGTGTTTTAATGTAACATATACAGTATATGTGGGGATGAGTATAAATAATGTCATGCCTGACGAGGTTTTATAGCCACCTCAACATTACCATATGGCTTTTGAAGTTGCTGGAAACAACATCATATCTCCAGGACACTGACAACAGTTTTCAGCACAGTTTTACAAAATGCATCCCAAATTAACTAATGCAACCAAATATGTGTGACTAATTAAACTGTACACACCTAAGGCACAGTTCAAAATGTGTGATAGAAAGCATATGTACCGGTTTACTTTTAAAACAGCCTGTATTAGTGGCATATAAACAACAGAACAAATATCTTCAGGTAGAACAGGATAATACCTAGTGATGCTCTTCCAATGTTTATGAATAAATAAAACTTACATATAAATAAACAAACTCTTAATGTTTGCTGACTGCACAAATGTGGCTGCACTGCTCCAATTATGGAAATAAATTGCCAGTTTGAGAGGATACGTTTATGCAGCCTATAAGAGTGCATGTGGTGCATACTTAAAAGGCCAGACTACATTTCAAATGGTAAGCTTGTTTAAAATCACTTTAGTCCTCCGAGCAGTGCAGGTATGATCAGATATTGCTAACAGATCAGAAAACACCAACAGAATACTTGAAATATTTAAGTGTTAAGATCAGATTTGTTGACAAATTCAATATAGGTTTTAAAATGAAAGAAAAATAAACACATTCAGTCTTCTATCTGCAAGATCCACAATATCTACACAGGACTGTAGTAACTGAACGAACATATTAACGAGAACTGACTAGACAAAGCATCAACTTTAACCTGTTTATTAGGGCTGAATTTGAATATTCAGATAATTGTTTGTTGAGTAGGTATTCGGTTTAAAATGTTGGTATTCGGACATTCGTTTTTTTCTCCTTACCTCTATGATGATGTGTTTATTAGCTGCTGTATTACTGCTTTGTACCTAGACATGGCAGTTACATTGACTGAATGTAAAATGGTGGAAGAAGAGTTATGGAGTTGTTAACGTTTTCATACTGTGTAGTAGATGGAGATTACATGGGCTAACTAATTAATTAATTAAACAGCCTGTTCTTGCTCGGTGTACTTTTTTATAAGTGACTGAACACCACACATAATTTGTAAGTGCTTGTAATGGGATAACAATTGCTGAAACTCTGAATTAGAAAAACACAAAGAAAAAAACGCTGTACATGGGATTGAACCAGTCACCTCTTCTAAGTGAGCTCATATAAGCCTGTCAGCATTTCGTAATCAGGTACACTATATATCATATACCAATATAAAACAAACATAATTAATAAAAAGCACATTTCCTTGAAATGAAAATGTCAAAAGCAAAGGACACAGACACTGGTACAAACCAAGGATGACACTTTACATGGGTTTTAACCAAAAAGAAAACACTTGATTCGCTATCGGAGGTAGCACAGCATCTAAAACAGCTAAACCATAGTTAATACAAAACTTAATACACCTCGACTGGACAGATTACAGGGTAACAAGAACTAGCACACAACAGGGAAGTGGGCTAGTTCAAGACTAATTTGCCTTACAGAAAATTGAGTAGCTTTGAGGTTAACAGAAAAATGAAAGAAAAAGACAAAAAGCAAGGTTTTGAATATTCATTACCAATAAGTGACAAGTATCTGTAGCTCAGAAATTTTTATTCAGTCCATCCCTACTGGTTTGCTATGCTCTATGTTCTGTCTTGCTAAGAGATCATTCCACATTCCAAGAGGGCTAGAAAGCAGAGACAAAGCAGTACAAATGGTAATGTCAATACCGATGCCTCTTGTGTTATATTGCCGGTCGATCCCCTTATCTGTCTTGCACAACTTGTTATCGATCTTACTTAAACAAAGTTAACCAGATATGAACCAGCCCAAGACTCAGATATATTACACCTCTGTTTAACATAGCAGTTAAGCTCAGACTTACATTCTAGCCACAGTTACTAATCAATGTTATCAAAGCAGGTCAATATGCAAGCAGCCAACTTGAAAGTGCAATATACCATTGCATATGGATGTAAATGCATGATAATTCAAATAAATACCTAAATACTCTTGTTCTTACAAGCACAGCACTGAAACGCTGCATTTTTTCATGTTCAGATTTACCACACAAGGCAATGCACAGTTTCACCAGTAAGTTTATTCATTGATTTAACTTCAGTAACCATTTTTTCCGGATGGGGATCATAGCAGTCCCAGAGCCTGTTGTGGAAACACCCAGTAGAGGGTTATACACTGCTCACAACGATTAGGGGACATTTCAAAATAAATATGAAGCAATTAGAAAAGAAGCATTTGATATTATTTCATTAAACAAGATTATCCGAAAAGCAAATAAAGTTGTTTGATCACAGAAATTAGATGCAAACTCAATTATCCTGATTCAGTAGCAAGTGACATATTCATGGGGGTGAACAGAAGCATGTTAAACTGGATGAGAGTACCACACATTGACTGTTCTGTAGGGTGCATGGTTACCCAAGACAGAATCAGATTGTCCAGCAGTTCTTGTGGGATCCTCTGTTACTCTTGCTTCAGGGCAACTTCTAGCTCAAGAAGTGTTGTGGGAGGCATTGAACGGTTTCACAATACATCTCAGGCATGTTGTTGATGAGATGAGCATGGTGGGGTTTTCATTATTGTCCATGAAAAGTAAGTTGTTTCAAAATGCTCCAGCATAAGATACCACTCTAGGGTGCAGGACTTCATCTCAGTATCTGACAGTTGTCAGCAATTTATTTCTGATAAAGTGGAGCTCAGTATGACCACCAATGCCCAAAATATGATTCCACCACCACAGAAAGAATCCCTTTCTCACATGAAACTTGTATTCTTGAATAAGGAACCCATGTTACTCATTCACAGCAGATCAGGACATGATGATTGTCAGTCTGAAAACTCAACCATGCCTTGTCAGAGAAGAGGACAGTTGACCATTCATCATGGGTCCAATGACGATGCTCATCAGCCCACCTTCTACATTTTCTATGGTATTCAGCAGATAACGGACCGCATACCATTGGTCTTTTGTATTGTCTGTCATTCAGTGACAGCAAGAAACTGTCCCTGCAACTCTGTGCATTTCTGCGCCTGCTCCTTCTTGCTAATAAGGTCAAGTCTTGCTGTTGTAGCAGATGGGTGACCCTGCCCTAGTCGTCATTGTACTGTTTTAGTCTCTTGAAAGCGATTTCACAGTCTGTTAATCATACTTTGGGATGTTCCAAGTGCTGTTGCCACTGTTGTCTCAGTTTGACTAGTTTAAGCTCTCCAAGTTGCACATTCAGGCAAATCATGTTGCAGAGGCATTGCAAGGGCTGGAAAATTACAGGACGTGCACTTTTAAGATGGAACATTCAGATACTCCAGCACTTTCAGCCTTTTCTGATGGACTTGTTTAATAAAAAAAAGATCAAATGCTTCTTTTTTATTAATTTATATTCATTTTGAAATATTACCTATTACCTATTTTTGTGAGCAGTGAAGTATGTATAAAGTAGTCCCATTAGTTGATTGTTTTAGGGAGCTGAGAGCAAACCAGAACACTGAGAAAAAAACTCCACATAGCCACATGGAGTGCATATTCTCCAAAAAATATTTGTATTTCTTCCCATATGTACCTTCCCATATGTACCTTAAAATCCAAAGAGTTAGATTCCCTTGCCATTATAGAGTGCCTCTTGTCTTTATGTAACACATAAATAATCTTGACTTTTTCATCATGCTTGATTTGCTAGAAGAAATAATTAAATTGAAGTTTGCAATATACTCATTTTTCTTTGTCCAAGCAATAGTGTGAACTGGAAATTGTAATGATGTAACTGTAAAATCATTCATAAAGCTATTTCTGGAGTACATGTATTTTTACCAGAACTTTTATTTAACTCTATATGCTGAACTCTGCTATGTCTGGCCACACCACATTCACCAGGTATCTGGCATAGAACAAGGTTTGGACTAAAACTTTCTAACACAGTGAGGGCTACAGTGTCATGAGTTAATTGCAGCTTCTTTGTACAATACCACCTAATACCACTAATGAGCTCAAAATAAGGGAACATAATTAGTAGAAAACCAGTAAGACGTTGCCCTTTTTCTTTCTGGTCACCACTAGTGGTCCATGAAGTGCTTAACAACATCATATAACATTGCATGAATAAGTCACCACATTTACTGTCAAAAATGAGTACTCTTGTCTTCCCAACACCCTTACATGTCATATTTTCTAGAACAAATGTATATATTAGGCAGAGGTCCCCTATTGTAAATCAGTTTCAGGAAGATAAAATGCAAAGGGTTCATTTGCAAGATGCCCTTTGGTCCATATCAGTTAACACTAGAACGGAGCTCAAATCATTTCAGCAATCTCTCATAAATCCTCTGGGACTGAAAGACTAAAGCTGTCTCATTTCTTCTCCCCTGTTCTGTCTACAGACACTTAGACCTCACTATAAGAAAACTGACATGCACAGTATTGTCAAATACAAACCAGTGGAATAACACTGAATGAAATAAATACCTTTGTTTCTTGTGATTATAATGCCTTACATGTATATAATAGTCATGATATTATAATAATTTGAGGTTATATAAAGTTATTATAAATAAAATATTATAAAATTCAGTTTAAATTGTATATGTTTTGTATATTTGTCTTTATTTTCATGAATTGATGTAATTCCTGCAAAGTAGGAATACACACTCACAGTTGATGATAGAACCCTGAACTGTGCAGGAACAATCCAAACCTTAGAACATTATTCCCACAGTGAAGCATGCTGGTGGAAGAATAGTGTTGGGGATATGTACTGATGGATATGCAAGATCGATGGACTCAAATACAGGGCAATCATCAAAGAATGTTTAAGTCTGCTGGATAAATTTATTTATAAATGGCCACTTGTGGAAATACATGCCAATGTTTGGTAACATGAAATGTGTGAAGCTGTACACTTAGTTGTTCTATATTAAATTGTCAAGCTTCTTTCTAAGTAACATGGCACTTAATCTGCAGAAGCAATGTTCTTGGCTATTGTTTTTTTTTATACAATAGCTTGTGAAGTATTGAGAAATCAGAAAAAATTAAGTTATTTTAATCAAATCTCTTACTAAACAAATTACATTAAATTAAAACATGTTTTTTCAATGCAAAGAAACTCTTTTTTTTAAGTATTTGGATTCAGTTCCTACCAAAGACCATACATAATTTAGATCATTTGAATGGGTAGCATAACATTGCAAACATTTTTTACTTTTTTGTAGTTTTGTCACTCTTCTACACTGAACAAAAATATAAATGCAACACTTTTGTTTTGATCCCATTTTTCATGAGCTGAATTCAAAGATCTAAGACTTTTTTCTCAAAAGGCCCTTTAGTCTCAAATATTGTTCACAACTTTGTCTAAATGTGTTAGTGAATCAAAGACAAATTTGAGTTTCAAAGCCGCTTTACAATATTATATTATCTTAAAAGGCCAATACCAAATTAAGCAAGCCTAGGGTGACAGTGGAAAGAAAAAACTCCCTGAATGCAAAAGAAAGAAACCTTGGGAGGACTAAGACTTTAAAAAGGACCCATCCTTCTTGGGTGGTCTAGATGTTAATTGTAATAGTTAAGCTTGTATTACTAGTCAAATTAAATCAATTAATGTAAAATATTTGAGATATTGAGCACTTCTACTGCTAAGATAATACACCCACCTCACAGGTGCGGCACATCAGATGTACTTAGTCTGGCCACAATAAAAGTCCACTCTAAAATGTGCAGTTGTATCACACAGCACAAAGCCACAGATAATCATAAGTTTTGAGGAAACATGCAGTTGGAATTTTGACTGCAGAAATGTCCATCAGAGCTGTGTCTCCTGAATTTAATGTTCATTTCTCTACCATCTCTGTCCCCAAAGGCATTTCAGAGAATTTCTCCGGACATCCACCCGGCCTCACAAACACAGACCACATGTAACCACACCAGCCCAGGACCTCCACATCCAACATCTTCACCTCCAAAATAATCTGACCAGCCACCCGTACGGCTGCTGCAACAATTGGTTTGCATAACAAAATTATTTCTGCACAAACTGTCAGAAACTGTCTCAGGGAAGCTCATCTGCATGCTCGTCATCCTCATCAGGGTCTCCACCTGACTGCAGTTTGCTGTCATGACCAACTTGGTTATGTTATTCTCTTGTTTAGAAACTTATTGTTACGGTATTCGGGAGAAAATTAGATTTTTAAGAGAAATGTGGAGCTAGAGAAAAAAACATTTCAGCAGTGCTGTGCATTAATGAAGTAAAAAAAAAATGCTTGTACTTGAAACACAGGTTCTGTGATTACTTCAAGGGTAACCATTTTATTTTGTTTGTGCTGTGCATTTCTTTTTTAATAATGAATTGAATTGTTTCACTTTCCAGACTACACCCATAAAAAGAGGCAGCCTCAACTTGGTTAGAAAACAACAAAATACTGTAAGAAACTTGTTACAGTGTGCCAGAGTGAACACAAACACCAACAGTGAAAGGAACTGCAGCATCCTTAGCCTGCAATAAGTAAGTGAAAGGAAGGCCTGAAATTATTGTTATTATTGTATTATTGTTTCACATGTTTGCCAAAAAAACAGCCAGCTTTTGTGTCAGCGAATAGGAATGTTTGTGAAAAATAAGAAAAATGGAGAAAAGACAATGGAGAAAATGGAACATGGAATAAAAGAAGGAAAATTAGCATGAATATGCCCTTGAAATGCTAAAACAAATCTATCAACACATTTCTCTTATTCACATTGTTATACTTTGAGCAATGAAGCAATGTTTCCTTAATCACTCATTAGACTTCTAAATATTGATTTCCAGGTAGAATGTGCCTGCTTTACATAGTGGAGGCCAATTAATCCTGGGCTCAGGCTCCAGCCCATGGAGAGATAGAGTCTGGCTAATGCAATTAATGGCACTGAAGGTTAGCTAGCGCAGCCAGTTCTTTTTTGGCTCAGTAGTCATGACTCCAAACCCCTCCAGTCTTGTGTAAGGGAAAACGATTTGCTTGGAAGGATAGAGATTAGAGATGCAACAAACACGGCAGAGGTTTTAAGATATAGTAAATACAATTGTCTCCATTTACACAGGCCATATGATCCATGGCTTCCCAATAATGCTTGAAACCACAAATAATTCCCTATGTATAATATGAATTTTGATGTAACAAATTCTACTATACAACTAACTGCAGGTAGTGTGTACAGTGTGGATATTCTGGACAGAGATGATTCACTTCTTGAGGACAATGTGAGATGATTTTCAATCATTTTCAAACAATTTAAAAATTACAGATGGGATTCCTTCTGGGATTTTGGCATTAAACACTCTCTACTTGAATCAACAGATAACTAACAGCGTGGAAAGAGTCCACAGATATGAATGGTTTACATTGTTGGGTTGAATTTGCATCTGAAGTCGAAAAAGTATGGGAATAAAAATAAAAAGTAGGAAATGTTCTTTCTGCTGCTTATTCAGTCTATGACAATACCAATTATGGTTATACATACTACATCAAGCACTGTTAAGCATTAAAAATACATCTGATTAAATATGTTAATTTACAATTGCAAACTGGTCGAATGCAGCGAAATATATCAAGCAGAACATGCTTTTAAAATACTTTAAGACTTACCAAAAAATAAAAAGTACTAGTAAAATATGGTATATGTTACTGTTTTTTAAGCTGCAGTGCTGAGCCTACTGTGAATTCCAAATATATGGGACATGTAGATAAGTAGGTAGTTAGGTAGGTAGGTAGGTAGGTAGGTAGGTAGGTAGGTAGGTAGGTATGTAGATAGATAGATAAATTCAAATTTATTGTTATTAATTAGTACAAGTACAAGGCAACAAAATGTAGTTAGCAAAAGAAAGGAGTGCAAACATGAGCAAAGTAAAATTTAGCAGTGCAATAACGGCATTTGTGCCATTTTGTGTGCAAATGAGGTAAGA